>JBBPBX010095289.1:0-13227 GCA_038048925.1 Garcialebias charrua
TATATATATATATGTATATATGTATATATATGTATATATGTATATATATATGTATATATATGTATATGTATATATGTATATATATATATATATATGTATATATATATATATATATATATATATATATACTAGCTTTGCTGTAAAACTGCTTTACAAATACTGATCAATTTCTTTTTTTAAATTGCAGGTTAGCTGGGTGGGTCTGTCCTCGAGATGTGTTAAAGCGCCATCTAGTGGTAGGTGTAATACTTTTGCCTTTTTGATTGTTCATGGAAAATCTACTGTTGTTGTCATCATTCTTTAGTTTGTAGACAGGTCTCTCTTGTAAATGAGTCCTCGAGGCTCAATGAGATTAACCTGCATAAATCAAGGTTGAATGAATGAATATGGATGCATTTAATAAAGTGCTCTTATTGACCTTGTGTTTTCTGTTTTACGTTGAAGCGTTTGAATTCATGGCAGTCTGTTGGTCGCTCCATTTTAAATGATGAAGAATGAGGGGGTGCCAGCATGCCAGACCGACACATAGACAAGACACATGGAAAGTTTATCCACCTGAGAGCAGTCCTGCAGAATGGTCGGATATATTGCAGAGTGCCCATGGGAAATGAGGCAGCCAAGAAGCACAAGAACAACTTTTATTTCAAATGAAACCCTTGCTTTTGTTTTCTTGTGTGTGTGTGTGTGTGTGTGTGTGTGTGTGTGTGTGTGTGTGTGTGTGTGTGTGCGTGCGTGCGTGCGTGTGTGTGTGAAATCTTAAAAGTCATGGTCAGTTTTTTTTATGTCTTGATATGTTTGCATTAGTATTTGTTATGAATATACATACCACTGTGTACTGTATTTACTAGACTGTTTCATAAACTGTTATATTATACTGATTTTTCATAGTTCTTATTGAAATGGTTTACTGGTCCAGCTTGTGATTTGTATAGCAGATTTAAAACAAATGTACGGTACATAAAGTGCTTCAGATATTACAAATAAAAAAACAAATAACCACTGATAGATAGTTTTATTTGTCCCCGTAGGGAAATTAGTTTGCAACATTGTCAGCAGGCATTGACATAAAGGACATACTTATACAAACATGACATTAACATCCATCATTATAGCAAAGACGTTTGAGCTCAGTAATTCATGATATGTTTGTATTATTTAATGATTTAATTGCTTGTATTGGAAACATATGTTAAGATAGTTATTTTACATGAATGCCAAACCTATATTTACAGTATATCAAATTCCCAAATTTGCATAAATGAATAAAGAAAAATCTGTAAATATTCGAGTGATATCTGTCACGTATGGGTATGAATCTAAACCAACCATACGTGTAAGATGCGGAAAGTTTCCAAAGAGATCTAAAGCAGGAATCCCGAGGGATAAAAGCCACATTTTACAGGATCTGCGGCAGATAAAAATCCAGAAATATCGGAGAGACATCTGTCAGGTATGGGCGTGAATCTAAACCAACAATACGTCAAAGATGCAGAAAGTTTCCAAAGATATCTAAAGCAAGAATCCCGAGGGATAAAAGCCACATTTTACAGGATCTGCGGCAGATAAAAATCCGGAAATATTCGAGAGACATCTGTCAGGTATGGGCGTGAATCTAAACCAGCCATACGTCAAAGATGCAGAAAGTCTCCAAAGAGATCTAAAGCAGGAATCCCGAGGGATAAAAGCCACATTTTACAGGATCTGCAGCAGATAAAAATCCAGAAATATCCGAGAGACATCTGTCAGGTATGGGCGTGAATCTAAACCAACCATACGTCAAAGATGCAGAAAGTTTCCAAAGAGATCTAAAGCAGGAATCCCGAGGGATAAAAGCCACATTTTACAGGATCTGCGGCAGATAAAAATCCAGAAATATCCGAGAGACATCTGTCAGGTATGGGCGTGAATCTAAACCAACCATACGTCAAAGATACAGAAAGTTTCCAAAGAGATGTAAAGCAGGAATCCCGAGGGATAAAAGCCACATTTTACAGGATCTGCGGCAGATAAAAATCCTGAAATATCCGAGAGACATCTGTCAGGTATGGGCGTGAATTTAAACCAACCATACGTGTAAGATGCGGAAAGTTTCCAAAGAGAACTAAAGCAGGAATCCCGAGGGATAAAAACCACATTTTACAGGATCTGCGGCAGATAAAAATCCGGAAATATCCGATAGACATCTGTCAGGTATGGACGTGAATCTAAACCAACAATACGTCAAAGATGCGGAAAATTTCCAAAGAGATCTAAAGCAGGAATCCCGAGGTATCACATACACTCATATTTTCAAGATCCTTGACAGATAAAAATCCATAAATATCCGAGAGACATCTGTCACGTATGGGCGCGAACCTAAACCAACCATACGTGTAAAATGCGGAAAGTTTCCAAAAAGATGTAAAGCAGCAATCCCGAGGGATAACAGCCACATTTGTTCTGGATCTGCGGGAGATATAAGTATCCGGATTTTGGGATTTTTTAAGGATCATTGCGGGCCGTTTACAGGAATATCCGGAAACCGGATCTGCCGGGGATGCGATACGGAAATCCCCGGAAATTGTCCGTATATGTGACAGATACGGAGATATACGAGATCAGATACTTCCGTATATCTATGGTTTTAGTGCAGTGCATATTCATGTATATATGCACTTACATATACATGTATATAGGCACTTACATATACATGTAAATAGGCACTTACATATACATGTAATAGGCATGTAAATATAACATGTTCAACTGAAATTGTGTATGTGTGACTGTTTTGTGGTTTCTAAGGACAGTGTTTTGTCAGGACAGTAATGAGCTGTAATCTGATTGTCTGTTTATAGCGTATGACGGTCCTAACAAAACAATGTCCATAAAAACCACAAAACAGTCACACACACAAACGCACACAATTTCAGTTGAACATGTTATATTTACATGTATATGTCTATCTGTACAGTATATGTATATGCATATATACATGTATATGCATATATGTATATACACTGTATATGAATATGCATATATGATATGCTTATATACATGTATATATGTATATTTGTGTGTATGTATATGACATAGATATCAATTTTATAAATAATGCAGGGATTGTTATGTATGACTTCAATATTATTAGTCACAGTTTTTAAATTTATAGTTTTCTTTCATTCAGCTAATTTTAATTTCATCTTAGTCCACCCATCATGAGAGGAGTTTTGTAAATACTGTGTCCATCCATCTTTCCTTTATGTGAGATGGATACTTTGGCCAAAAACAAACAATCATGTAATGTTTATTGGTTTACATGTGACAGCAGCTATCATCAAAATGTAGAATTTCCTCTAAATATAAGTATAAATGATCTGTTACAGATGACATGTGAACACGTCCAGAGTCAGGAGATCGCAGGTAGCCAGAAGACCGATCAACTTCCTTTAAACATGAATACCAAGGTACATTTTAGTTCTTGTGTTCCTAAACAGATATACTTGCTACATGTGGATTCATCAAAATTAATGTTCATTTGTGTGTGTATGGGAGTGTATTATGGTTTTTATGGACAGTTGTTTGTTAGGACAGTCATGCGCTATACACAATCAGACAATCAATCAGATTACAGCTCATTACTGTCCTGATAAAACACTGTCCTTAAAAACCACAAAACAGTCACACACACAAACACACACAATTTCAGTTGAACATGTTATATTTACATGTCTATGTCTATCTGTACAGTATATGTATATGCATATATATACATGTATATGTTTATGCATATATATATACATCTATATGTTTATGCATATGTACATATATGCATATTCTTGTATATATACATATATGCATTTACATGTTTAAATGCATTTGCATTTACATGTATATATGCACTTACATATACATGTATATATGCACTTACATATACATGTATATATGCACTTACATATACATGTATATATGCACTTATATATACATGTAATAGGCATTTAAATATAACATGTTCAACTGAAATTGTGTGTATTTGTGTGTGTGACTGTTTTGTGGTTTCTAAGGACAGTGTTTTGTCAGGACAGTAATGAGCTGTAATCTGATTGTCTGTTTATAGCGTATGACGGTCCTAACAAAACAATGTCCATAAAAACCACAAAACAGTCACACACACAAACGCACACAATTTCAGTTGAACATGTTATATTTACATGTATATGTCTATCTGTACAGTATATGTATATGCATATATACATGTATATGCATATATGTATATACACTGTATATGAATATGCATATATGATATGCTTATATACATGTATATATGTATATTTGTGTGTATGTATATGACATAGATATCAATTTTATAAATAATGCAGGGATTGTTATGTATGACTTCAATATTATTAGTCACAGTTTTTAAATTTATAGTTTTCTTTCATTCAGCTAATTTTAATTTCATCTTAGTCCACCCATCATGAGAGGAGTTTTGTAAATACTATGTCCATCCATCTTTCCTTTATGTGAGATGGATACTTTGGCCAAAAACAAACAATCATGTAATGTTTATTGGTTTACATGTGACAGCAGCTATCATCAAAATGTAGAATTTCCTCTAAATATAAGTATAAATGATCTGTTACAGATGACATGTGAACACGTCCAGAGTCAGGAGATCGCAGGTAGCCAGAAGACCGATCAACTTCCTTTAAACACGAATACCAAGGTACATTTTAGTTCTTGTGTTCCTAAACAGATATACTTGCTACGTGTGGATTCATCAACCTTAATGTTCAATTGTGTGTGTATGGGAGTGTATTGTGGTTTTTATGGACAGTTGTTTGTTAGGACAGTCATACGCTATAAACAATCAGACAATCAATCAGATTACAGCTCATTACTGTCCTGATAAAACACTGTCCTTAAAAACCACAAAACAGTCACACACACAAACACACACAATTTCAGTTGAACATGTTATATTTACATGTCTATGTCTATCTGTACAGTATATGTATATGCATATATATACATGTATATGTTTATGCATATATATACATCTATATGTTTATGCATATGTACATATATGCATATTCTTGTATATATATACATATATGCATTTACATGTTTAAATGCATTTGCATTTACATGTATATATGCACTTACATATACATGTATATATGCACTTACATATACATGTATATATGCACTTACATATACATGTATATATGCACTTATATATACATGTAATAGGCATTTAAATATAACATGTTCAACTGAAATTGTGTGTATTTGTGTGTGTGACTGTTTTGTGGTTTCTAAGGACAGTGTTTTGTCAGGACAGTAATGAGCTGTAATCTGATTGTCTGTTTATAGCGTATGACGGTCACAACAAAACAATGTCCATAAAAACCACAAAACAATCACACACACAAACACATACAATTTCAGTTGAACATGTTATATTTACATGTATATTCTATCTGTACAGTATATGTATATGCATATATATATATATATATACATGTATATGCATATGTACATATATGCATATGTACATATATGCATATTCATGTATGTACAGTATACATATATGCATTTACATTTTTATATGCATTTGCATTTACATGTATATATGCACTTACATATACATGTATATAGGCACTTACATATACATGTAAATAGGCACTTACATATACATGTAATAGGCATGTAAATATAACATGTTCAACTGAAATTGTGTGTGTTTGTGTGTGTGACTGTTTTGTGGTTTCTAAGGACAGTGTTTTGTCAGGACAGTAATGAGCTGTAATCTGATTGTCTGTTTATAGCGTATGACGGTCCTAACAAAACAATGTCCATAAAAACCACAAAACAGTCACACACACAAACACACACAATTTCAGTTGAACATGTTATATTTACATGTCTATGTCTATCTGTACAGTATATGTATATGCATATATATACATGTATATGTTTATGCATATATATACATCTATATGTTTATGCATATGTACATATATGCATATTCTTGTATATATATACATATATGCATTTACATGTTTAAATGCATTTGCATTTACATGTATATATGCACTTACATATACATGTATATATGCACTTACATATACATGTATATATGCACTTACATATACATGTATATATGCACTTATATATACATGTAATAGGCATTTAAATATAACATGTTCAACTGAAATTGTGTGTATTTGTGTGTGTGACTGTTTTGTGGTTTCTAAGGACAGTGTTTTGTCAGGACAGTAATGAGCTGTAATCTGATTGTCTGTTTATAGCGTATGACGGTCCTAACAAAACAATGTCCATAAAAACCACAAAACAGTCACATACACAATTTCAGTTGAACATGTTATATTTACATGTATATGTCTATCTGTACAGTATATGTATATGCATATATATATATACACATGTATATGCATATGTACATATATGCATATGTACATATATGCATATGTACATATATGCATATTCATGTATGTACAATATACATATATGCATTTACATTTTTATATGCATTTGCATTTACATGTATATATGCACTTACATATACATGTATATAGGCACTTACATATACATGTAAATAGGCACTTACATATACATGTAATAGGCATGTAAATATAACATGTTCAACTGAAATTGTGTGTGTTTGTGTGTGTGTGACTGTTTTGTGGTTTCTAAGGACAGTGTTTTGTAAGGACAGTAATGAGTTGTAATCTGATTGTCTGTTTATAGCGTAAGACGGTCCTAACAAAACAATGTCCATAAAAACCACAAAACAGTCATACACACAAACACACACAATTTCAGTTGAACATGTTATATTTACATGTCTATGTCTATCTGTACAGTATATGTATATGCATATATATACATGTATATGTTTATGCATATATATACATCTATATGTTTATGCATATGTACATATATGCATATTCTTGTATATATACATATATGCATTTACATGTTTAAATGCATTTGCATTTACATGTATATATGCACTTACATATACATGTATATATGCACTTACATATACATGTATATATGCACTTACATATACATGTATATATGCACTTATATATACATGTAATAGGCATTTAAATATAACATGTTCAACTGAAATTGTGTGTATTTGTGTATGTGACTGTTTTGTGGTTTCTAATGACAGTGTTTTGTCAGGACAGTAACGAGCTGTAATCTGATTGTTTGTTTATAGCGTATGACGGTCCTAACAAAACAATGTCCATAAAAACCACAAAACAATCACACACACAATTTCAGTTGAACATGTTATATTTACATGTATATGTCTATCTGTACAATATATGTATATGCATATATATATACATGTATATGCATATGTACATATATGCATATGTACATATATGCATATGTACATATATGCATATTCATGTATGTACAATATACATATATGCATTTACATTTGTATATGCATTTGCATTTACATGTATATATGCACTTACATATACATGTATATAGGCACTTACATATACATGTAAATAGGCACTTACATATACATGTAATAGGCATGTAAATATAACATGTTCAACTGAAATTGTGTGTGTTTGTGTGTGTGTGACTGTTTTGTGGTTTCTAAGGACAGTGTTTTGTCAGGACAGTAATGAGCTGTAATCTGATTGTCTGTTTATAGCGTATGACGGTCCTAACAAAACAATGTCCATAAAAACCACAAAACAGTCATACACACAAACACACACAATTTCAGTTGAACATGTTATATTTACATGTCTATGTCTATCTGTACAGTATATGTATATGCATATATATACATGTATATGTTTATGCATATATATACATCTATATGTTTATGCATATGTACATATATGCATATTCTTGTATATATATACATATATGCATTTACATGTTTAAATGCATTTGCATTTACATGTATATATGCACTTACATATACATGTATATATGCACTTACATATACATGTATATATGCACTTACATATACATGTATATATGCACTTACATATACATGTATATATGCACTTATATATACATGTAATAGGCATTTAAATATAACATGTTCAACTGAAATTGTGTGTATTTGTGTGTGTGACTGTTTTGTGGTTTCTAAGGACAGTGTTTTGTCAGGACAGTAATGAGCTGTAATCTGATTGTCTGTTTATAGCGTATGACGGTCCTAACAAAACAATGTCCATAAAAACCACAAAACAGTCACACACACAAACGCACACAATTTCAGTTGAACATGTTATATTTACATGTATATGTCTATCTGTACAGTATATGTATATGCATATATACATGTATATGCATATATGTATATACACTGTATATGAATATGCATATATGATATGCTTATATACATGTATATATGTATATTTGTGTGTATGTATATGACATAGATATCAATTTTATAAATAATGCAGGGATTGTTATGTATGACTTCAATATTATTAGTCACAGTTTTTAAATTTATAGTTTTCTTTCATTCAGCTAATTTTAATTTCATCTTAGTCCACCTATCATGAGAGGAGTTTTGTAAATACTATGTCCATCCATCTTTCCTTTATGTGAGATGGATACTTTGGCCAAAAACAAACAATCATGTAATGTTTATTGGTTTACATGTGACAGCAGCTATCATCAAAATGTAGAATTTCCTCTAAATATAAGTATAAATGATCTGTTACAGATGACATGTGAACACGTCCAGAGTCAGGAGATCGCAGGTAGCCAGAAGACCGATCAACTTCCTTTAAACACGAATACCAAGGTACATTTTAGTTCTTGTGTTCCTAAACAGATATACTTGCTGCGTGTGGATTCATCAACCTTAATGTTCAATTGTGTGTGTATGGGAGTGTATTGTGGTTTTTATGGACAGTTGTTTGTTAGGACAGTCATACGCTATAAACAATCAGACAATCAATCAGATTACAGCTCATTACTGTCCTGATAAAACATTGTCCTTAAAAACCACAAAACAGTCACATACACAAACACATACAATTTCAGTTGAACATGTTAAATTTACATGTCTATGTCTATCTGTACAGTATATGTATATGCATACATATACATGTATATGTTTATGCATATATATACATCTATATGTTTATGCATATGTACATATATGCATATTCTTGTATATATATACATGTTACGACCCGAAGGCACGTAGCACACAAGGACACCAGACACAGAAAGGATGTTTAAAAAAAACAAAGTTTATTTTAGGCTCTCTGGAGTCTGTGTCCTAAAAAAAAGGTGATTAAAGAAAAAAGTTGCACTTCTCAAAAACCAGCTTCTTTAATACAAAAAAAAACCTCAAAGTCCAGCAGGACACTCACGGCTCTTGGTTTTCATCAACCAACAGGTCTCATGACAGCAGGTCTCCACATCAGAGGGATTCAGCTTCCTCTTCTTAACACACAGCAGCAGGTCACAATGGAAGGTTTCAGCTTCCTCTTCTTCACACATGCAGCAGGTCACTCTTCAGCGTCTTACGCCAGCAGCAGGTCTTCACAACGGAAGGTTTCAGCTTCCTCTTCAAATGGCTCATCAAACAGCCTCCTCAAGTGGGTTAAACCACAACATCAAATGGCCACCTCAAATGGCTCCAAACTGCTCACAAACGGCCTCCTCAAATGGCTCCAAACAGCTCATCAAATGGCCTCCTCATCAGGCTTCAAACGGCCTCCTCAAATGGCTCCAAACTGCTCACAAACGGCCTCCTCAAATGGCTCCAAACAGCTCATCAAATGGCCTCCTCATCAGGCTTCAAACGGCCTCCTCAAATGGCTCCAAACAGCTCATCAAACGGCCACCTCAAATGGCTCCAAACGGCTCACAAACGGCCACCTCAAATGGTTTCAACCACATCATCAAACAGCCTCCTATGGCTTCATGGCTCCTCTTCACACTGCTGCTGCTGCTTTTGCTGCTGTTGCTGCTACAGACCTCTGTTCAGCTACAGATGCTGCTGCTTCATCATCAGGTCTGCTGCTTCATCATCAGGCCTGATGCTCCTTCATCCCAGACTGCTGCAGCTGTTTGGATCAGCTGCTCATTCATCAGCGTCTGGTTCTGGGGCTGCTGGAACCTCAGCTCCTCATGCAGCATGGATCTCCTCCTGCTGCCACTCTCACTTGGAACTCCTCTGCTTGCTTGAACACCTCTGCTTGCTTGAACCCCTCTCTTGGAACTTGAACCTCTCTCTGCTGTGTGGCTTAGACCTAATATAGGGAGAGAGAGAGCAACTACCTCCACCTACAGCTAATGAGCACCAGTTGCAATCAATTAAGTCTCATACAGCCCTTGCACAACCTCTAAAGAGCTCATGCCTCTGCTCAAAATATTTAAACAAAACCTCAAAACCTTTAAACAATTTTGTTCCCTTACTAAAATAAATTACATGCCTGGGGCATGTAACACCCCCCCCACATAAGAATTTACATGGGAGATGCAGCCATACACCACCATGCTCATCACCCATGTAAATGAAACAAAAAAAATCTTAACATCTATACTCAACACTAACAACAAGCAAAAAAAACAAAAAACAAACACACACATCACACACAACCAACAGTTGCCTTCAGAATACCTGAAACCCAAAAAGGCGTTGCCGGTCAGGTTGTACATCACAAGGCCTCCTTTTAGCTGCACACTCACCAACATTCAGTTTAATGCCAGTCTGAAGATCAGGGTTTTTTCCAACAACCAGAGGGAAATTGTCCACCTCTGTGTCATCAGTTCCATCACATGACAGGAGTATCATTTTAACTGCGCCAACTCTGTCATCAGGCACCCTGCAGACAAAACATTGAGAGTTAACACAATCACTGTCTACATTTTCAACAAATGGTTCCATCAGGTCAACTCCCACAGACAGCAAACTATCACTTCGTGCTGCCGATTCAGCTAAAGGTTCCACAACATCCTGCATCACACTCACAACCTCCTGTGAACAGGATGAAAAGGTAACCAAAGGAGCAGGATGGACAGTCAGGCTTGGCTCCTCTGCTACATTGCTCACTGGGACATCTTCTAATTCAGAGGAAAACAAAAAACAGTCACTCAGATCAATGTCATCATCATCATCATTTTTGTATTGCATGTCTACCAGTGGTGACACCTCTGGAGTGACCAAATCCAAATCCACAGTTAAGTCATTCTCAAGTGTTTCACTTTTCTCAAGTGTTTCACTTTTCTCAAGTGTTTCACTTTTCTCAAGTGTTTCACTTTTCTCTAGTTCAGGCTTTAAAAGTTTAGGGTTCTCGAGTTTAGGGTTCTCGAGTTTAGGTTCAGGGTTCTCAGCAACAAAAAAACTAGAGCAAAGTCCCAACTCAGCTTCTCCAGAACTCAACAGTGGGCGAATCCTCACTTCACACAACGGGACATGTTCAACACCTAGCTCTAACTCTCTCTGATAAATCTTATTTTGCAGTTCTAATTTTCGTTGCTTAAATTTAATCTCCATCTCTCTCAGAGCAGTTTGTTGCTCTAACTCTGCTTTCCTCACAACTGCTTCAGCCTTAGCTTTTCTGGCATCAAATTCCATTCGACGTATTTTTAACTCCAATTCCTTTAAACGAATCTCCGCATCGAACCCCATTGTTTCAGAAAAAAACTGTGTTAAACAGCTCACCACCAGAAATACCTACACTTAGACTACTTTAACGTCCGAGCAACTCCTGAACGTTTCAAAAAGAGCCAGCTGACAACGAACACACAATTCGTACCACAAAGTCAGCTCAAAAATGCAAAAAAACAGCTCCAAAAACAGCACATGTGACGAGCTCCCATTATAATTTACCAAAAAATTAAGGTGAGAGAAAAAAAAAAGATTTTTAAATCTTGTTCTCGTTCAAATCCTAGATGAGGCGTTAAGTATATTTTCATCAAAAATTAGGGGAGAAAAAAAATATATAGCTCATTAGTCAATTAGTCCAATCCCGGACGAGGGCCCATTATATGTTACGACCCGAAGGCACGTAGCACACAAGGACACCAGACACAGAAAGGATGTTTAAAAAAAACAAAGTTTATTTTAGGCTCTCTGGAGTCTGTGTCCTAAAAAAAAGGTGATTAAAGAAAAAAGTTGCACTTCTCAAAAACCAGCTTCTTTAATACAAAAAAAACCTCAAAGTCCAGCAGGACACTCACGGCTCTTGGTTTTCATCAACCAACAGGTCTCATGACAGCAGGTCTCCACATCAGAGGGATTCAGCTTCCTCTTCTTAACACACAGCAGCAGGTCACAATGGAAGGTTTCAGCTTCCTCTTCTTCACACATGCAGCAGGTCACTCTTCAGCGTCTTACGCCAGCAGCAGGTCTTCACAACGGAAGGTTTCAGCTTCCTCTTCAAATGGCTCATCAAACAGCCTCCTCAAGTGGGTTAAACCACAACATCAAATGGCCACCTCAAATGGCTCCAAACTGCTCACAAACGGCCTCCTCAAATGGCTCCAAACAGCTCATCAAATGGCCTCCTCATCAGGCTTCAAACGGCCTCCTCAAATGGCTCCAAACTGCTCACAAACGGCCTCCTCAAATGGCTCCAAACAGCTCATCAAATGGCCTCCTCATCAGGCTTCAAACGGCCTCCTCAAATGGCTCCAAACAGCTCATCAAACGGCCACCTCAAATGGCTCCAAACGGCTCACAAACGGCCACCTCAAATGGTTTCAACCACATCATCAAACAGCCTCCTATGGCTTCATGGCTCCTCTTCACCCTGCTGCTGCTGCTTTTGCTGCTGTTGCTGCTACAGACCTCTGTTCAGCTACAGATGCTGCTGCTTCATCATCAGGTCTGCTGCTTCATCATCAGGCCTGATGCTCCTTCATCCCAGACTGCTGCAGCTGTTTGGATCAGCTGCTCATTCATCAGCGTCTGGTTCTGGGGCTGCTGGAACCTCAGCTCCTCATGCAGCATGGATCTCCTCCTGCTGCCACTCTCACTTGGAACTCCTCTGCTTGCTTGAACACCTCTGCTTGCTTGAACCCCTCTCTTGGAAATTGAACCTCTCTCTGCTGTGTGGCTTAGACCTAATATAGGGAGAGAGAGAGCAACTACCTCCACCTACAGCTAATGAGCACCAGCTGCAATCAATTAAGTCTCATACAGCCCTTGCACAACCTCTAAAGAGCTCATGCCTCTGCTCAAAATATTTAAACAAAACCTCAAAA
>JBBPBX010095290.1:0-13227 GCA_038048925.1 Garcialebias charrua
GCAGGTCTGTTGTTGCTGCGCGTGCTTGTTTTGTGCCGTGAGGTGCGACTTATAGGCCGGTGCGACTTATACGTGGATTTTTCGGTTTTATTGGACATAATTGGACTGGTGCGACTTATACTCCAGAGAATACGGTAGTGTTTGCTGACCTCGAAACAGTAATCTGTAGCATCTGTAGTTATTTGAAAGTACAAATATGTCACAGTTTATGTATAAGTGGAACAGAACTAAAATGAATGACTCATAACTCAAGCTCATAACTGAGAGGATGTTCTTTTAAAGGTTGTTTTAAACTACTCAGTGAGTGAAGGCTTATTTCAGTTCATTACAGTATTATGAATAAATCCTCTTCTAGCATTATTCTGTGTACAGTCTGTGAATAAAAAAAACGATAAAGGCTCGGTGGAGAGATGAGTCACCTCTCAGAACACCTACATTTCAAACCAATGGAGAATGTTGAGTTTGCATTCGAACAGATCTGTTGACCTCATAAATCAGCAGTAAAATCTTACAGAAAGAATGATCTGAGAGAATTCAGAGCAGCTTTGCAGCAGCAGCTTTTGATATTTCAGTCTAGAATTAGACATGCAGCCACCAATCCAAATGTTTACCGAAGGATTCCTCTGAGGAGCAGCACATTCATAAATCATGGTTTTGGAGCTGAATTATGTAGTTTGCAATAAATGTGGCTCCGACTCAATTCAAATCTACAGTTCTGACCATGACACTGTCAGAATGGGAACTGCATGGGCAATGAACTTTACAGATAATCTCAGTCTAATTTTAATATTAAGAAGTGATATGTGTGGATTAAGGTGTTATTGAGTATTTGTATGAACCTGCTGACTGCAGTCTGATGTTTTCATTGAATGAAACAACTGCATCTTATCATGGTTATTATTTTTTAGAACAGTTTGGACACAATGATTGCTTCAAAATGTTAAAAATAAAAACATTGACAGCAGTGAAACTTTGACTGTGTGATGTCGGGATGTTTATTTATGGCATATGTTTCACACTCAAGGTCCGGGGGCCAAACGTGGCCCTCGGTGACATCTTATCTGGCCCCCAAGAGGATACGTGAAATGTAAAATTCTTCTATCTCTTGATTTTTTTCAGTAATCTTTGATTATGATGTTGAAAGCACAACAGAGAACCTCAAATGACACCAATCAAACTCTTGTTGAGGAACCTGCGACCAAGAAAATATGTTGGGTGTTTGATTTGAGTTCATGTATTTTCTGAAACTGGCCCTTAGTTTGAAAAAAAGTTTTAATTTCAGTGAGGAGGGACTGGTAAACATGAGGGAAACACACAACATGCAGGACCAGACCCCAGAGACCAGTTCTGATGCTTCATCCAACCACAAACTGGTTCTGATGCTTCATCCAACCAGAAACTGGTTCTGACGCTTCATCCAACCACAAACTGGTTCTGACGCTTCATCCAACCACAAACTGGTTCTGATGCTTCATCCAACCACAAACTGGTTCTGACGCTTCATCCAACCACAAACTGGTTCTGATGCTTCATCCAACCACAAACTGGTTCTGATGTGTGTTTGGGCTCATTATCCTGCTGTAACACACACTTCTGTCCAAATGTCAACCATCTAGTTTATTTTTTTATTTTTTGTTAGAGTTTAAATTAAAGGAACAGCATGATGCTACCACCACCATGCTTGACAGTTGTTTATGTTATTTGTAGACTTGAAAGCCTCATTAAAAAAAATAAAAAATACTTCTTATCACTGTGGCCAAAAGGATGAATCTTTGTCTCATCAAACAATTTGTCCAGACAGATTATGATTTGTTTAACTTGAATTATTTGACTGTAATTTGATTAGATTCTGCATCTGATAACAATTAATCTGGATTTATGTGATTTGGACTTTTTTAAATGCTTTGTTAAAACTTCTTCTGTGAATCGACCTATAAAAATAAACTGAACTGAAATCAGCTGATGTAAAAATCTGAGGGATGTATCAGAGATGTGCCATAAATTATAAACAGATTAACAATATAAAATGTTTTTTTTGTCAAGATCATGTTTCTTCATAATAAACAATTAAATATTTTCCAGTTCATATTTATTCTTAACATGATTTAATCCTGTGAGTGATTTAAAATGAGGTCTTTATTTGTTCACAGCTTGTAGATCCAGGTCCAGGTTGAAGTCCTCCATGATGGTTTAACTGGGTTCTGCTTCACTCAGATTAATATATTTAAAAAAAAACATTGGGTGCCGTGGGAACGCACGTGCTCACGTCACAAGGAATTGTTTATAAAAGCTGTCAAATTGTTCTATCGCTCTTTTCATATCTGGACTTGAACCAGTGTGGACTATTTGTGTTGAAGAGTAAAGACTTTGAGAAAAAGACTCGACGAGATGCAGAGCTTCAATAAAGATCCCTTCCTCTGGACACCTGAGGATGACCGTGATCGATACGCACCCCCTGGAGGTCAGACACTTCATCTGATTTTATATTTTCATACAGAAGAGTTATTGAAAATATTCTTTAACAATCACTAATTGTATTTTTTGATACAGAAATGTATGAGTTATAGCATCCTGCTTAAACTTGAACATATTCTTTAAAAATCACTAATTGTATTTTTCGATACAGAAATGTATGAGTTATAGCATCCTGCTTAAACTTGAACATATTCTTTAAAAATCACTAATTGTATTTTTTGATACAGAAATGTATGAGTTATAGCATCCTGCTTAAACGTGAAAATATTCTTTAAAAATCACTAATTGGTGAAAATAATTGAGCGACATGTTTAATTTCAAGGTGAACAATTTACATGAAGTCATTAAAAGCTGCTTGGAAAAATAATTTATTTAGAAACAGACAAATATTTAACACCTGTTGCGTCTAAAATTAACTATGCAGTTGAAAAAAAGTCACAATTCTCCCGGAAAAAGTGTAGAATGTAATAATGGTTGGCAGGATTTGAAAACACAACATTTCTTTTGTTTTGTTTTAATGTTTTAATGTTTAATTTTTCATGTTTAATGTTATTTTGTGTCAAAGTTAGTGAAACAAAATGGCGACAGGGCCAAAATTTATAAAATGCTAAACATGTTATTTACGTTGCCATGATGGAGATGATGGAATTTTAGACTCAGCGTCAGACGCGCACGTACAGGTGGAGTGACGTCATCACGCAGCGTCGCACCGGGGGAGGGGCTAACTGTAGCATGCTAGCTCCACGAGCTGTTTTGTAGCATTTAGCTAAGTGTCTGTAGTTATTTAATATAATGAACTACAAAGTTGCTGTACACAAGACACAACGTGTTTTTATTTAAAGTTAAAAACGTAATTTTAACAACTGCTGCTGTTTATTATTGTCAACATTTAAGATGATCACATTCAATGAAGTTACTACTGTATATGGTTATTTAAACAACAGATTTAAGTTTAAACAGTTTTTAATCTGCCTCTTAAGGCTGCAGTAGTTATGAAATTAATATGTTGTATAATATTTTATGTAAATGGAACTGCCATTATTTCACTTTCAGTCATTTCAGTGCTGCCTATGATTTATAATAATAATAATGAATTCAATTTATAACGCACTTTTCATTAATGAAAATCTCAAAGTGCTAGTGATTTAAGATGTTTCTCAGTGAAAATTTTAAAGTTCAATGGTAAACCCATTTTTATAAAATAACTTTAAGAAACAAAAAGGTTTATGAACTATTTTAGTGCACAAGTTGGTGTTAATGAGCTGTTTGTGTAGAAACATCTGCTCTTGTTGTCTAAAAGCTTCTCTTGATGACTGAACAGTTTAAAATGTGAAGAATATGAAATGATGTAATAACTGTGGAGGTGCATGGAGGAGGTGTTGCTCCTGCAGCTTCAATGTTCTGATCTCAAGTGGATTTGTTTCCATCAGATGGAGTTCCACCTCCTGATCCTGAGGCCCGTCCTGCTCCTGCTGGGGCTCCTGCTGCTTCCTGCACGTCGGGCCTCCGCTCCAGAAAGAGGAGCAGGGAGGCCTGCACCTCCCAACAAGTTAGTGGGAAGAGGCGGAGGATTAACATTGATGGGAGTGTTGAACAGCTGTTTCTCCCCTCAGGGGCCTCCAACCATGACATCACCGTGGGGGGCCAAGGACACTTCCAGCTGCCATTCTCCTGGGAGGAGGAGGTGAAGTACCAGGGGCCGTTCTCCTGGGAGGAGGAGGTGAAGTACCAGGGGCCGTTCTCCTGGGAGGAGGAGGTGAAGGAGGAGGAGAAGGAGGAAGTGGAGGAGGAGGAGGAGTACAAGGAGGAGGTGAAGTATGAGGAGAAGGAGGAGGTGGAGTTCCAGGGGCCGTTCTCCTGGCAGGAAGAGGTGAAGGAGGAGGTGGAGGCGGACGAGGAAGGTGAAGAGAAGGAGGAGGAGGTGGTGGAGTACATGGTGGAGGAGTTTCTCCTGGAGGAGCACCAGGTGCAGTGTGTGGTGCAGTATGACGAGGAGCGCGGTGAGAACGTGGTGGAGGTGCACATTAGGGAGAACGAGGAGGAGGAGGTGATTGATTATGAGGAGGTGGTGAAGGATTATGTAGAGGAGGAGTTTTTGCCGCAGTATGTGGTGCACTATGACAAGGAGCGCGGTGAGAACGTGGTGGAGCTGCACATTAGGGACAACAAGGAGGAGGAAGAAGGTGAGGAGGAGGAGGAGGAGGTGGTGGAGTACATGGTGGAGGAGTTTCTCTTGGAGGAGCACCAGGTGCAGTATGTGGTGCAGTATGATGAGGAGCGCGGTGAGAACGTGGTGGAGGTGCACATTAGGGAGAACGAGGAGGTGATTGATTATGAGGAGGTGGTGAAGGATTATGTGGAGGAGGAGTTTTTGGTGAAGTATGAGGTGAAGTATGACAAGGAGCGCGGTGAGAACGTGGTGGAGGTGCACATTAGGGACAACAAGGAGGAGGAGGAAGAAGGTGAGGAGGATGTGGAGGAGGACGAGGAAGGTGAGGAGGAGGAGGTGATGGAGTACATGGTGGGGGAGTAAAACAAATTATCTTTATAATAGAAATTTAAAAAATGTTTAAAAAATGTTTTTAATTTTTTCCATTTTAAAATATTTATAATGTTCTATGTATTTACAAAGTTTATTGATGTTGTTTTTATTTGTTTATTCTTTTGTTTATTTTTTTCAGTGGGGGGTAAACAAATTATCTTTAGAATAGAAATTTAAAAAATGTTTAAAAAATGTTTTTAATTTTTTCCATTTTAAAATATTTATAATGTTCTATGTATTTACAAAGTTTATTGATGTTGTTTTTATTTGTTTATTCTTTTGTTTATTTTTTTCAGTGGGGGGTAAACAAATTATCTTTAGAATAGAAATTTAAAAAATGTTTAAAAAATGTTTTTAATTTTTTCCATTTTAAAATATTTATAATGTTCTATGTATTTACAAAGTTTATTGATGTTGTTTTTATTTGTTTATTCTTTTGTTTATTTTTTTCAGTGGGGGGGGGGGTAAAACAAATTATCTTTATAATAGAAATTTAAAAAATGTTTAAAAAATGTTTTTAATTTTTTCCATTTTAAAATATTTATAATGTTCTATGTATTTACAAAGTTTATTGATGTTGTTTCATGCCAAGAAAGAGCACCACAGATGCCATCTTTGCTTTGAGGATGTTGATAGAGAAGTACAGAGAGGGTCAGAAAGAACTCCATTGTGTGTTTGTGGATTTAGAAAAAGCATATGACAGGGTGCCAAGAGAGGAGGTGTGGTATTGCATGAGGAAATCTGGAGTGGCAGAAAAGTATGTTAGACTGGTACAGGACATGTATGAGGACAGCAGGACAGTGGTGAGATGTGCTGTAGGAGTGACAGATAGCTTCAAGGTGGAGGTGGGATTGCATCAAGGATCGGCTCTGAGCCCCTTCTTGTTTGCTCTGGTGATGGACCGACTAACAGATGAGGTCAGGCAGGAATCCCCATGGACTATGATGTTTGCAGATGACATTGTGATCTGTGGTGAGAACAGGGAACAAGTGGAAGAGAACTTGGAGAGGTGGAGGTATGCTCTTGAAAGAAGAGGAATGAAAGTCAGCCGTAGTAAGACAGAGTACATGTGTGTGAATGAGAGGGAGGCCAGTGGAACAGTGAGGCTACAAGGAGCAGAGGTCACAAAGGTGCAGGACTTCAAGTACTTGGGGTCCACTGTCCAGGAAAATGGGGAATGTGGTAAAGAGGTGAAAAAGAGAGTCCAGGCAGGATGGAGTGGATGGAGAAAAGTTTCAGGAGTGATTTGTGACAAAAAGGTGTCAGCAAAGGTCAAAGGAAAAGTTTACAAGACAGTGGTGAGACCAGCTATGTTGTATGGTCTGGAGACAGTGTCATTGACAAAAAGACAGGAGAAAGAACTGGAAGTAGCAGAAATGAAGATGCTGAGGTTCTCCTTAGGAGTGACAAGGATGGATAAGATCAGGAATGAGATCATCAGAGGTACAGCACATGTTGAACAACTGGGAGATAAAGTTAGGGAGGCCAGACTGAGATGGTTTGGACATGTCCAGAGGAGGGACAGTGGGTATATTGGTAGAAGGATGTTAGAAATGCAGCTGCCAGGAAAAAGACACAGAGGAAGGCCAAAGAGGAGATATATGGATGCAGTTAGAGAGGACATGAAGGTAGTTGGAGTGAGGACAGAGGATGCAGAGGACAGAGTGAGGTGGAGGAGGATGACTCGCTGTGGCGACCCCTGAAAAGGGAACAGCCGAAAGAAGAAGATTGATGTTGTTTTTATTTGTTTATTCTTTTGTTTATTTTTTCAGTGTGGTGGGGTAAAACAAATTATCTTTATAATAGAAATTTAAAAAATGTTTAAAAAAAATTTTTTTTTTTTTCAATTTTAAAATATTTATAAGGTTTTATGTATTTACACAGTTTATTGATGTTGTTTTTATTTGTTTATTCATTTGTTTATTTATTTATTTCAGGGGTGGGGGGTACCTCCCTAAGGTAAGTACCTTTAAAATATTTATAATGTTTTATGTATTTACAAAGTTTATGGATGTTGTTTTTATTTGTTTATTCATTTGTTTATTTATTTATTTCAGGGGGGGAGGGGGACCTCCCTAAGGTAAGTACCTTTAAAATATTTAAAATGTTTTATGTATTTACAAAGTTTATGGATGTTGTTTTTATTTGTTTATTCATTTGTTTATTTATTTATTTCAGGGGTGGGGGGTACCTCAAGAAAGATAAGTACCTTTAAAATATTTATAATGTTCTATGTATTTACAAAGTTTATTGATGTTGTTTTTATTTGTTTATTCGTTAGTTTATTTTTTTCAGGGGGGGGGGACCTCTCCAACGTAAGTACCTTTAAAATATTTATATTTTTTTCTCTATTTACAAAGTTTATTGGTGTTGTTTTTATTTATTCATTTGTTTATTTTTCAGGGGGCGGAGACCTCCCCAATGTAAGTACCTTTAAAATATTTACAACTTTTTATGTATTTACAAAGTTTATTGATGTTGTTTTAATTTGTTCAATCATTTGTTTATTTTTTTCTGGGGGGGGGGTACCTCCCCAATGTAAGTACCTTTACAATATTTATAATGTTTTATGTATTTACAAAGTTTATTGATGCTGTCGTTGTTGTTGTTTTTTTCTTTTGTGGTGGGGGGGGGGTCTCCCCAACGTAAGTACCTTTAAAATATTTATAACGTTTTATATACAGTATTTACAAAGTTTATGGATGTTGCTTTTATTTGTTTATTCTTTTGTTTTTTATTTGTTTTTTCAGTTGCGGGTGGGGGACCCTTGGACAAGAAAGATAAGTACCTTTAAAATATTTACAATGTTTTACGTATTTACAAAGTTTATGGATTTTGTTTTTATTTGTTTATTCATTTATTTATTTATTTATTCAGTTGGGGTGGGGGTGTAACCCTTGGACAAGAAAGATAAGTACCTTTAAAATATTTATAATGTTTTATGTATTTACAAAGTTTATGGATATTGTTTTCATTTGTTTATTAATTTGTTTATTATTTATTTTTGGGGGGACCCTTGGACAAGAAAGATAAGTACTTTTTAAATATTAAGAATGTTCTATGTATTTACAAAGTTTATGGATTTTGTTTTTATTTGTTTATTTATTTATTTTTTCAGTGGGGGGGTGTAACCCTTGGACAAGAAAGATGAGTACCTTTAAAATATTTATAAAGTTTTATGTGTTTACAAAGTTTATGGATATTGGTTTTATTTGTTTATTCATTTATTTATTTATTTTTTCAGTTGGGGGAGGGAGTAACCCTTGGACAAAAAAGATGAGTACCTTTAAAATATTTATAATGTTTCATGTGTTTACAAAGTTTATGGATATTGGTTTTATTTGTTTATTCATTTGTTTATTGTTTTTATTTGGATGTGTGTGGGAGTGGTTACCCTTGGAGAAGAAAGATAAGTACCTTTAAGTACCTTTTGGATATAAATATTTGGTTTTGAAGTCTATTTGTTGTGAAACACAAACCTTTCTAATATTTGTTCATTCTTTCTGGTAATTTGTTGCCAACAGCTTGAAAAACATCTGAAAAAAGGCAAGTTCATTTAAAAACAAATATCCAGAACATTATTTAAATATTTGTACACAACTCCTGTGTATTAATATTGTCTTGTTTTTTGTAAGGTTGCTGCCACCTGGAATAAAGATGAAACAAGACGAGTCCATATTAAAATAAGTATTTTATAAATCTAGTTGATGTAAATAAAGTAAATGTTATTATGTTGACTTTGTATTTATTAGTTTTTTAGGTGATTGACAGCTGAGGAAAAACAAAGGTAAATACTTTTTTCAACAACTGTCTACAGAATGCTGTGTACTTATACATTTAATTATTTTATCTCTGACATTGGGCCTCATGCACAAACCGTTCGTACGCACAGATATGTGCTTATCCTGTGCGTACGAGTGATTAAGGATCATTTGTGGCATCCAACAATGTTTTCGTATCCTAAGATTTTTTTCAGATACGAACAAAATGTACGTGTGGTCTGGACCTGTCGTATATTTTACGAGCAGTCGGTCCGCCGTTATCCAGATGGATTTCCATCACTAATCACTTATATTTCGTTATTTAGAAAATATTCTGAGTTTAAAAAGAATTAAATGCAACGACACAAATATGTTAAATTAAAAGAAAGCGGCTTCAAACCCCCCCCCCCGCGCCCCACTCGACCACCGTGCGCCCCCGCGCGTGGTGTGGCACACGCCCCCCCACCCCGTGCCAACAGTGGGCACGGGGTCCCCCCGCGCCAGTGTCGGCATGCCCCCCCCCACGCCGCGCGACTGTCGAGCAGACACACACACACACACACACACACACACACACACCCAGCACCGCAGAGAGAGGGGAGAACAAAGCGAAGCCGGCTTATTCATTCGTTTCATGTCATTTTTTATTTAAGCTGCCTGTTGACTGCGGGCGCACTGTCATCTGTGTTCTGAGTGTGGATCATCGCGCGTCTTGCAGTAAGTCTGCTCCATCTCGCAGACTGTCCACCTGTCGTGCTGCGGCGAGACGTTTGTTTGAAGCCATTTTCAGATCAAACCATTTATTCTTGATTTCTGATACTGTACGACCCACGGGACACACAGCATGCACTACAATATTAATATGAAGTTAACTGTAGTTTAGAGACATTTTAAAATGCTTCTGTTGAAAAACACATCCGACACTTGCGGGGGGTGGGGGGGTAGCGGTGCGCCACAGCTCTTCTGAATAAGTGAAACTACACAGTTGTTTACAAACTTTACACTAACATTAAAGATATTTGACCATCCGACACCTGCAGTGGGGGGGGGGGGTAGCCACAGCGCGACTGAGAGCAGATCTCCGAACGCGTGAAGTTCCTCATTTTACTTCATGTGTTTGAATGAATGGACACTTCCTGCTGTCAGAAGGCAGGAAGCGTGGCCTTATATGGTGTTTTGAGGGGTGGAAATTATGTAAATTACATTCACGCGAGCACGCGCAGGTGAGTAGAACAGGTGGAATTCATCACCTTTCAGCAGCCCGTTTACACGCTTTTCCTGTGGATAGAAGAGTTTGTTGGTTCTGACGTGGCATGTTCGTACGAACGCTTCGTACGAACAAAAGTAGGAGAAATTTAGGATTAGAATAAGAACATTTTCGTGCATGAGGGCCATTGTTTTTATTGCTTTTTGCAGGTAACTGCTGGAAAAAGTCAAGTTTAGGATGAACGTTTTAAAGCTCTGCAAATGATAACTGCAATAAAAATAAGAATAAAATGTGTAAACATGAACTGTTTTGTTGTTTATTTAAAGTTTTTAAATGTTTATTTGACAGTAAACATGGAAGATGTCATGATTTGTGTATTTGTGTCCAGACTTTAAACCCACTTCATGTTAAATGCTGGAACAGATGTGGTGTCGTGTTTGTAACACACACACACTTCTTCAAAGTTCAGCCTCAGGTGTAGGAGCAGTGAAGCGGTTGTCATGACAACCAACAGATGTGTCAATCAGCTGAGTGGGACCAAAGAAGACTGCAGAGTCCGGTGTGTCTGAAACAAACATCAGAGCAGAGCAGTGGTGGTCTACAACCTCTGGCGAGGATCAAACATCTGTTTACTGAAATATTTTACTAACTCTCCTTGAAACAAACAAATGCTGCATCACCAAAGAGTTCTGCTGAGGTTCCTGTGTTTAAATGAAGCTGAAGATTCAGACGAATGAAGCTGAAGATTCAGATGAATGAAGCTGAAGATTCAGATGAATGAAGCTGAAGATTCAGATGAATGAAGCTGAAGATTCAGATGAATGAAGCTGAAGATTCAGATGAATGAAGCTGAAGATTCAGATGAATGAAGCTGAAGATTCAGAGGAATGAAGCTGAAGATTCAGATGAATGAAGCTGAAGATTCAGATGAATGAAGCTGAAGATTCAGAGGAATGAAGCTGAAGATTCAGATGAATGAAGCTGAAGATTCAGATGAATGAAGCTGAAGATTCAGAGGAATGAAGCTGAAGATTCAGATGAATGAAGCTGAAGATTCAGATGAATGAAGCTGAAGATTCAGACGAATGAAGCTGAAGATTCAGATGAATGAAGCTGAAGATTCAGATGAATGAAGCTGAAGATTCAGATGAATGAAGCTGAAGATTCAGATGAATGAAGCTGAAGATTCAGATGAATGAAGCTGAAGATTCAGATGAATGAAGCTGAAGATTCAGATGAATGAAGCTGAAGATTCAGAGGAATGAAGCTGAAGATTCAGAGGAATGAAGCTGAAGATTCAGATGAATGAAGCTGAAGATTCAGATGAATGAAGCTGAAGATTCAGAGGAATGAAGCTGAAGATTCAGATGAATGAAGCTGAAGATTCAGATGAATGAAGCTGAAGATTCAGAGGAATGAAGCTGAAGATTCAGATGAATGAAGCTGAAGATTCAGATTAATGAAGCTGAAGATTCAGAGGAATGAAGCTGAAGATTCAGATGAATGAAGCTGAAGATTCAGGTGAATGAAGCTGAAGATTCAGACGAATGAAGCTGAAGATTCAGATGAATGAAGCTGAAGATTCAGATGAATGAAGCTGAAGATTCAGATGAATGAAGCTGAAGATTCAGATGAATGAAGCTGAAGATTCAGATGAATGAAGCTGAAGATTCAGATGAATGAAGCTGAAGATTCAGATGAATGAAGCTGAAGATTCAGAGGAATGAAGCTGAAGATTCAGATGAATGAAGCTGAAGATTCAGATGAATGAAGCTGAAGATTCAGAGGAATGAAGCTGAAGATTCAGAGGAATGAAGCTGAAGATTCAGATGAATGAAGCTGAAGATTCAGATGAATGAAGCTGAAGATTCAGAGGAATGAAGCTGAAGATTCAGATGAATGAAGCTGAAGATTCAGATGAATGAAGCTGAAGATTCAGAGGAATGAAGCTGAAGATTCAGATGAATGAAGCTGAAGATTCAGGTGAATGAAGCTGAAGATTCAGACGAATGAAGCTGAAGATTCAGATGAATGAAGCTGAAGATTCAGATGAATGAAGCTGAAGATTCAGATGAATGAAACGAGGACTCCTGGTTCAGTGAGCAGCTGCTTCAGATTCACCTGAAGCTCTTTAGATGTCTTCATCATTGTGCAGTCTGTAAAAACTCTGGACTCTAAAACTTTGAAGCTCTAAAACATGTTCAAGTATCGAGCACTGACTCCAAATGGAAGCTGCTCTCAAACAAACAGAAGGAATTCAAGACTTGTCCTGTTAGCAAAATATCTTATGAACCACTAGACAGGTTACTGACACTCTCAGAAAGTAATCATTTCATGTTCATTAACCTGTGGAGTCAGTCCATTCAAGATGGCCGCCACAGCTAAGGGACCTAAACACAACTAGTTGTGAATAAACCAGTTCCATGGAGCTGAGGTGTTGGTGTGGTAGTAGCTGGGAGTCATTCACATCACATACTCTGAGTGCTAACAGATCACACTATATTTGTTTTGAAAACTTTGACATTACCTGCTGGAGTCAAGTCATCTCTGTCTGTTAGCAAATTATCTTGTGAATTATTGGAGAGATTTTAATGAAACTCAAGTTGTGATTGGATTCTTATCAACAACTAATTAACTTTTGGAATCCTCTCCACCTTAAGCAACACGGAATTAATAATAATTTATTCAATTTGTACTGCACTTTACATTTTATAATGTCAAAATGCTACAATATAAATATATATAAAAAAGATTCAGCTTTAACTTGGTCAATTTGAATATTCATGTTTTTATTTTTAAAATTTTCATGTACTTTTATGTTTTTTTTTATTCAACCTCTATTTATACAGGCTAGACTCAGTGAACCACAGGGACTCGTTTACAAGAGGGACATGTATATTTATCATTTTTACTTACCGGTAAGTTACATTAAAGCTGCTATATGTAACTTTTCTAACAATATATTTTTAACATATTTCTTCACTCTGTCACTAGATTGATGTTAGAGAGGTAATCTCTGAAAAAAACTAAAAAAAATATTGTCCCCTTGCTTCTCCAGGTGGTAAATAAGCATTTCTAAAAAGAAAAAGTGACCCGCCATTTTCCAGCCAATAAAAACAAAGTTTGTAACCAGCCAATAAAAACCGAGCTTGAATTTGAATCAGCCAATAAAAACAGAGCTTGAATTTGAATTTTAACAGACCACAAGGGGGCAGAGCCATATATGGCTCTGAGGGGGAGGG
>JBBPBX010095291.1:0-13227 GCA_038048925.1 Garcialebias charrua
TGTGTATATATATATGTGTATATATATGTGTATATATATATATATATATATATATATATACTCACGCATATGTTTGTATGTGTACACATGTATGTATATACAATATATATACATATATGTGTATATATACACACACATATATATATATATATATACTGTATATGAACATTTGTCTGTGGCTGAAAAAGCCACAGACAAAGCAGAATGTTCAAAAAAGAAACAAGCTCAACAGCCTGACCCGAGCGAGATACCCGAAGTTGAATTTATCGGGGGAGCGACCAGTAAGTCGTGACGATCATAAAAAAAAAAAAAATTAGTATGCGAAAATATTTCGGAGGGGGAAGCCGGGTTTTCAGCGCATGCGCTGCATAAAGGCCCGGTAGAAGGCGGTTGCACCGAGGCGCGCGGGGGCGCGGCGCCGTTGACCCCGGCCCAGCGGCGGGCCTAAAGTCTTCCTGGGCCGAGTCAACCGAAGGTCAACGTGATCCAACGCTAGTCCAACGCGGGGTAGGGGTCCTCACTGGGGACGTTATGGGGTCCGGCCCAGATAAACTCGGCGAAACGACAACGGAGGGGCGAGCGGCTGGCACGGGCGCGTGCCCCCAGCCGGGACGGACGCGTCGGCGCCATCCAGCCAGCCGCACGATTTTTTTTCGATTTTTGGCGAATTTATTTCCATGCGGAGGCTTAAGGCGCATCGCATGCGCCGCATGGCTTGACACCGCGCAAACGGGACCCTGGGACCGGTTTCGCAGGTCGCACGGGGGCGGCTCGGGTACCGACGGACTCGGCTGGCCGAGCCGGACGAGAAGCCGCCAAGCCCCAGGTGCTCGCTCGATGCTGCGATTTTTTACGATTTTTTTTTTATGGCCCGAGCTTGACTCGCAACGCATGTGCCGCTCAATGGAGGGGTCACAAATACACCTCCAGTTCCGGTTCCGCTTGACGTACGGAGACGGTTCGAGTACCGACGGACTCGTCTCATCTAGCCGGATCGATCGACGCCAAAGTCAACGGTTTAGCTCGATGTTGCGATTTTTTATGAATTTTTATTCGTTCCCGGGCTTGACATGCAGCGCATGTGCCGCTCAATTGAGGGGTCACAAATACGCCTCCAGTTCCGGTTCCGCTTGACGAACGGAGACGGTTCGAGTACTGACGGACTCGGCTCGTCGAGACGGACGAGAAGCTGCCAAGCCCCAGGGTCTCGCTCGATGTTGCGATTTTTTACGAATTTTTATTCGTTCCCGGGCTTGACATGCAGCGCATGTGCCGCTCAATGGAGGGGTCACAAATACGCCTCCAGTTCCGGTTCCGCTTGACGAACGGAGACGGTTCAAGTACTGACGGACTCGGCTCGTCGAGACGGACGAGAAGCTGCCAAGCCCCAGGGTCTCGCTCGATGTTGCGATTTTTTACGAATTTTTATTTGGGCCCGGGCTTGACTCACAGCGCATGTGCCGCTCAATGGAGGGGTCACAAATACGCCACCTGTTCCGGTTCCGCTTGACGCACGGAGACGGTTCGAGTACTGACGGACTCGTCTCGCCTAGCCGGAGTTAACGACGCCAAAGTCAATGGTTTAACTCAATATCTCGTAGCGGAAACGTGACGCAAACGTGGTCGCCAGGAGGCCGCAAGCTCCGATCGTCCAGAAGGCGTGGCCCGTGGGGAGTGTTTAGAACGTGCCAGCGAATCGGGGAAGGGACCATCAGAAAGGTGAGGTCTCAGGCTTTCTTATGACATTTGAATCATAAAGAAAATCCATTGATTTATTAAATTATTGCATGATTAGTGTGGCAAATATCTAAAAAATTGAATTATTTTTGGAAATGACTGCATTCTACAGCCCCTCAACAGCTCTCTGAAGTTCACAGCTAAGAAATGATTACAGTTGTAGAAAGCTGAGTTCCTAACCTTTCTTAGGAGATTTGAATCGTAAAGATAGTCCATTGCTTTATTAAATTATTGCACGATTAGTGCGACGCATATCAAGAAAATTTATTTATTTTTGGAAATGACCGCATTGTACAGCCCCTCAACAGCTCTCTGAACTTCCCAGTGACTTGATTCCACATCATGGTTATAGAGTAGATACATATCTTTAAAATGAGACCAAAAAACCTGGATTCCAATGCTTATAACCCAGATGGGGGCCACACCCCCCCTATTCTGGCACCTGCATTGGAGCATAATTTGGAGGTTTTCTGCTCATATCTCAGCAGGGGAAGGTCCCAGTGACTTAGGTACACCTACAGGTTATAGAGGAGATCCATATCTTTAAAATGAGACCAGAATCTTTGGGATTTAATGCTCTTAACCCAGATGGGAGGGGTCAAAAAACCACATTGCGGATAGCTCCACCAGTGAACATTTTAGAGGTTTTTTGCTTATATCACAGCATTGCAAGGTCCCAGTGACTTGATTCCACCTCAGGATTATAGAGGAGATGCATATCTTTAAAATGAGACCAAACAACCTGGATTCCAATGCTTATAACCCAGATGGGGGCCAAACCCTCCCTATTCTTGCACCTGCATCGGAGCATAATTTGGAGGTTTTCTGCTCATATCTCAGCAGTGGAAGGTCCCAGTGACTTAGGTACACCTCTGGGTTATAGAGGAGATCCATATCTTTAAAATGAGACCAAAAAACCTGGATTCCAATGCTTATAACCCAGATGGGGGCCACACCCCCCCTATTCTGGAACCTGCATTGGAGCATAATTTGGAGGTTTTCTGCTCATATCTCAGCAGTGGAAGGTCCCAGTGACTTAGGTACACCTCTGGGTTATAGAGGAGATCCATATCTTTAAAATGAGACCAAAAAACCTGGATTCCAATGCTTATAACCCAGATGGGGGCCACACCCCCCCTATTCTGGAACCTGCATTGGAGCATAATTTGGAGGTTTTCTGCTCATATCTCAGCAGTGGAAGGTCCCAGTGACTTAGGTACACCTCTGGGTTATAGAGGAGATCCATATCTTTAAAATGAGACCAAAAAACCTGGATTCCAATGCTTATAACCCAGATGGGGGCCACACCCCCCCTATTCTGGAACCTGCATCGGAGCATAATTTGGAGGTTTTCTGCTCATATCTCAGCAGTGGAAGGTCCCAGTGACTTAGGTACACCTCTGGGTTATAGAGGAGATCCATATCTTTAAAATGAGACCAAAAAACCTGGATTCCAATGCTTATAACCCAGATGGGGGCCACACCCCCCCTATTCTGGAACCTGCATTGGAGCATAATTTGGAGGTTTTCTGCTCATATCTCAGCAGTGGAAGGTCCCAGTGACTTAGGTACACCTCTGGGTTATAGAGGAGATCCATATCTTTAAAATGAGACCAAACAACCTGGATTCCAACGCTTATAACCCAGATGGGGGCCAAACCCTCCCTATTCTGGCACCTGCATCGGAGCATAATTTGGAGGTTTTCTGCTCATATCTCAGCAGTGGAAGGTCCCAGTGACTTAGGTACACCTCTGGGTTATAGAGGAGATCCATATCTTTAAAATGAGACCAAAAAACCTGGATTCCAATGCTTATAACCCAGATGGGGGCCACACCCCCCCTATTCTGGAACCTGCATCGGAGCATAATTTGGAGGTTTTCTGCTCATATCTCAGCAGTGGAAGGTCCCAGTGACTTAGGTACACCTCTGGGTTATAGAGGAGTTTAAGCCGGTTATTTTGATGTACAAATCGTGTGTCTGAGATTTTCTGGAGGGAAGTAATAGCTAAAATTATTCGTCCATTCCATAGATTTTAGACATAAACATGAAACCATACTGCATTTTTTCTGCTTCTGTTTTTTCTCTGAGGGTCACAGATGGACAAGTGACCTAGTCCTGGAAAGAGGAGATTAAGCCTGTTATTTTGATGTATAAATCATGTGTCTGGGATCTTCTGGAGGGAAATAATAGCTAAAATTAATCGTCAAACCCAGACATTTTTATAAAATAAAATAAAAATAAAACATAAAGCAGCACTTTTCCTGCTGCTATGGATCATCTGAAGGTCACAGATGGACAAGTGACCCAGTTATGTAAAGAAGAGATTAAGCCTGTTATTTTGATGTATAAATCATGTGTGTGTGATTTTCTGGAGGGAAATAATAGCTAAAATTATTCGTCCATTCCATAGCTTTTAGAATCTGGAGCGTGATTTAGGGTTCTTTCTTTGCTTGTATCTCAGCAATGGAAGGTCCCAGTGACTTGATTCCATGTCAGGGTTATAGAGGAGATCCATATCTTTAAAATGAGACCAAAAAACCTGGATTCCAATGCTTATAACCCAGATGGGGGCCACACCCCCCCTATTCTGGAACCTGCATTGGAGCATAATTTGGAGGTTTTCTGCTCATATCTCAGCAGTGGAAGGTCCCAGTGACTTAGGTACACCTCTGGGTTATAGAGGAGATCCATATCTTTAAAATGAGACCAAAAAACCTGGATTCCAATGCTTATAACCCAGATGGGGGCCACACCCCCCCTATTCTGGAACCTGCATTGGAGCATAATTTGGAGGTTTTCTGCTCATATCTCAGCAGTGGAAGGTCCCAGTGACTTAGGTACACCTCTGGGTTATAGAGGAGATCCATATCTTTAAAATGAGACCAAAAAACCTGGATTCCAATGCTTATAACCCAGATGGGGGCCACACCCCCCCTATTCTGGAACCTGCATTGGAGCATAATTTGGAGGTTTTCTGCTCATATCTCAGCAGTGGAAGGTCCCAGTGACTTAGGTACACCTCTGGGTTATAGAGGAGATCCATATCTTTAAAATGAGACCAAAAAACCTGGATTCCAATGCTTATAACCCAGATGGGGGCCACACCCCCCCTATTCTGGAACCTGCATTGGAGCATAATTTGGAGGTTTTCTGCTCATATCTCAGCAGTGGAAGGTCCCAGTGACTTAGGTACACCTCTGGGTTATAGAGGAGATCCATATCTTTAAAATGAGACCAAAAAACCTGGATTCCAATGCTTATAACCCAGATGGGGGCCACACCCCCCCTATTCTGGAACCTGCATTGGAGCATAATTTGGAGGTTTTCTGCTCATATCTCAGCAGTGGAAGGTCCCAGTGACTTAGGTACACCTCTGGGTTATAGAGGAGATCCATATCTTTAAAATGAGACCAAAAAACCTGGATTCCAATGCTTATAACCCAGATGGGGGCCACACCCCCCCTATTCTGGAACCTGCATCGGAGCATAATTTGGAGGTTTTCTGCTCATATCTCAGCAGTGGAAGGTCCCAGTGACTTAGGTACACCTCTGGGTTATAGAGGAGTTTAAGCCGGTTATTTTGATGTACAAATCGTGTGTCTGAGATTTTCTGGAGGGAAGTAATAGCTAAAATTATTCGTCCATTCCATAGATTTTAGACATAAACATGAAACCATACTGCATTTTTTCTGCTTCTGTTTTTTCTCTGAGGGTCACAGATGGACAAGTGACCTAGTCCTGGAAAGAGGAGATTAAGCCTGTTATTTTGATGTATAAATCATGTGTCTGGGATCTTCTGGAGGGAAATAATAGCTAAAATTAATCGTCAAACCCAGACATTTTTATAAAATAAAATAAAAATAAAACATAAAGCAGCACTTTTCCTGCTGCTATGGATCATCTGAAGGTCACAGATGGACAAGTGACCCAGTTATGTAAAGAAGAGATTAAGCCTGTTATTTTGATGTATAAATCATGTGTGTGTGATTTTCTGGAGGGAAATAATAGCTAAAATTATTCGTCCATTCCATAGCTTTTAGAATCTGGAGCGTGATTTAGGGTTCTTTCTTTGCTTGTATCTCAGCAATGGAAGGTCCCAGTGACTTAGGTACACCTCTGGGTTATAGAGGAGATCCATATCTTTAAAATGAGACCAAAAAACCTGGATTCCAATGCTTATAACCCAGATGGGGGCCACACCCCCCCTATTCTGGAACCTGCATTGGAGCATAATTTGGAGGTTTTCTGCTCATATCTCAGCAGTGGAAGGTCCCAGTGACTTAGGTACACCTCTGGGTTATAGAGGAGATCCATATCTTTAAAATGAGACCAAAAAACCTGGATTCCAACGCTTATAACCCAGATGGGGGCCAAACCCTCCCTATTCTGGCACCTGCATCGGAGCATAATTTGGAGGTTTTCTGCTCATATCTCAGCAGTGGAAGGTCCCAGTGACTTGATTGCATGTCAGCGTTATAGAGGAGATCCATATCTTTAAAATGAGACCAAACAACCTGGATTCCAACACTTATAACCCAGATGGGGGCCAAACCCTCCCTATTCTGGCACCTGCATCGGAGCATAATTTGGAGGTTTTCTGCTCATATCTCAGCAGTGGAAGGTCCCAGTGACTTAGGTACACCTCTGGGTTATAGAGGAGTTTGAGCCGGTTATTTTGATGTACAAATCGTGTGTCTGAGATTTTCTGGAGGGAAGTAATAGCTAAAATTATTCGTCCATTCCATAGATTTTAGACATAAACATGAAACCATACTGCATTTTTTCTGCTTCTGTTTTTTCTCTGAGGGTCACAGATGGACAAGTGACCTAGTCCTGGAAAGAGGAGATTAAGCCTGTTATTTTGATGTATAAATCATGTGTCTGGGATCTTCTGGAGGGAAATAATAGCTAAAATTAATCGTCAAACCCAGACATTTTTATAAAATAAAATAAAAATAAAACATAAAGCAGCACTTTTCCTGCTGCTATGGATCATCTGAAGGTCACAGATGGACAAGTGACCCAGTTATGTAAAGAAGAGATTAAGCCTGTTATTTTGATGTATAAATCATGTGTGTGTGATTTTCTGGAGGGAAATAATAGCTAAAATTATTCGTCCATTCCATAGCTTTTAGAATCTGGAGCGTGATTTAGGGTTCTTTATTTGCTTGTATCTCAGCAATGGAAGGTCCCAGTGACTTGATTCCATGTCAGGGTTATAGAGGAGATCCATATCTTTAAAATGAGACCAAAAAACCTGGATTCCAACGCTTATAACCCAGATGGGGGCCACACCCCCCCTATTCTGGAACCTGCATCGGAGCATAATTTGGAGGTTTTCTGCTCATATCTCAGCAGTGGAAGGTCCCAGTGACTTAGGTACACCTCTGGGTTATAGAGGAGATCCATATCTTTAAAATGAGACCAAAAAACCTGGATTCCAATGCTTATAACCCAGATGGGGGCCACACCCCCCCTATTCTGGAACCTGCACTGGAGCATAATTTGGAGGTTTTCTGCTCATATCTCAGCAGTGGAAGGTCCCAGTGACTTAGGTACACCTCTGGGTTATAGAGGAGATCCATATCTTTAAAATGAGACCAAACAACCTGGATTCCAACGCTTATAACCCAGATGGGGGCCAAACCCTCCCTATTCTGGCACCTGCATCGGAGCATAATTTGGAGGTTTTCTGCTCATATCTCAGCAGTGGAAGGTCCCAGTGACTTAGGTACACCTACAGGTTATAGAGGAGATCCATATCTTTAAAATGAGACCAGAATCTTTGGGATTCAATGCTCATAACCCAGATGGTAGGGGTCAAAAACCACTTTGCGGGCAGCTCCAAATTTGTTGATAATTGGGTACCTGCAGCACTTATGCTGTATTCACCCCAATTACCAATGTCATCCAGAACCTTAAATAGAAGGGCCCACATGAGGTTTTCTGCTCATATCTCAGCAGTGGAAGGTCCCAGTGACTTAGGTACACCTCTGGGTTATAGAGGAGATCCATATCTTTAAAATGAGACCAAAAAACCTGGATTCCAACGCTTATAACCCAGATGGGGGCCACACCCCCCCTATTCTGGAACCTTCATCGGAGCATAATTTGGAGGTTTTCTGCTCATATCTCAGCAGTGGAAGGTCCCAGTGACTTGATTCCATGTCAGCGTTATAGAGGAGATCCATATCTTTAAAATGAGACCAAACAACCTGGATTCCAACACTTATAACCCAGATGGGGGCCAAACCCTCCCTATTCTGGCACCTGCATCGGAGCATAATTTGGAGGTTTTCTGCTCATATCTCAGCAGTGGAAGGTCCCAGTGACTTAGGTACACCTCTGGGTTATAGAGGAGTTTAAGCCGGTTATTTTGATGTACAAATCGTGTGTCTGAGATTTTCTGGAGGGAAGTAATAGCTAAAATTATTCGTCCATTCCATAGATTTTAGACATAAACATGAAACCATACTGCATTTTTTCTGCTTCTGTTTTTTCTCTGAGGGTCACAGATGGACAAGTGACCTAGTCCTGGAAAGAGGAGATTAAGCCTGTTATTTTGATGTATAAATCATGTGTCTGGGATCTTCTGGAGGGAAATAATAGCTAAAATTAATCGTCAAACCCAGACATTTTTATAAAATAAAATAAAAATAAAACATAAAGCAGCACTTTTCCTGCTGCTATGGATCATCTGAAGGTCACAGATGGACAAGTGACCCAGTTATGTAAAGAAGAGATTAAGCCTGTTATTTTGATGTATAAATCATGTGTGTGTGATTTTCTGGAGGGAAATAATAGCTAAAATTATTCGTCCATTCCATAGCTTTTAGAATCTGGAGCGTGATTTAGGGTTCTTTATTTGCTTGTATCTCAGCAATGGAAGGTCCCAGTGACTTGATTCCATGTCAGGGTTATAGAGGAGATCCATATCTTTAAAATGAGACCAAAAAACCTGGATTCCAACGCTTATAACCCAGATGGGGGCCACACCCCCCCTATTCTGGAACCTGCATCGGAGCATAATTTGGAGGTTTTCTGCTCATATCTCAGCAGTGGAAGGTCCCAGTGACTTAGGTACACCTCTGGGTTATAGAGGAGATCCATATCTTTAAAATGAGACCAAAAAACCTGGATTCCAATGCTTATAACCCAGATGGGGGCCACACCCCCCCTATTCTGGAACCTGCATTGGAGCATAATTTGGAGGTTTTCTGCTCATATCTCAGCAGTGGAAGGTCCCAGTGACTTAGGTACACCTCTGGGTTATAGAGGAGATCCATATCTTTAAAATGAGACCAAACAACCTGGATTCCAACGCTTATAACCCAGATGGGGGCCAAACCCTCCCTATTCTGGCACCTGCATCGGAGCATAATTTGGAGGTTTTCTGCTCATATCTCAGCAGTGGAAGGTCCCAGTGACTTAGGTACACCTACAGGTTATAGAGGAGATCCATATCTTTAAAATGAGACCAGAATCTTTGGGATTCAATGCTCATAACCCAGATGGTAGGGGTCAAAAACCACTTTGCGGGCAGCTCCAAATTTGTTGATAATTGGGTACCTGCAGCACTTATGCTGTATTCACCCCAATTACCAATGTCATCCAGAACCTTAAATAGAAGGGCCCACATGAGGTTTTCTGCTCATATCTCAGCAGTGGAAGGTCCCAGTGACTTAGGTACACCTCTGGGTTATAGAGGAGATCCATATCTTTAAAATGAGACCAAAAAACCTGGATTCCAACGCTTATAACCCAGATGGGGGCCACACCCCCCCTATTCTGGAACCTTCATCGGAGCATAATTTGGAGGTTTTCTGCTCATATCTCAGCAGTGGAAGGTCCCAGTGACTTGATTCCATGTCAGCGTTATAGAGGAGATCCATATCTTTAAAATGAGACCAAACAACCTGGATTCCAACACTTATAACCCAGATGGGGGCCAAACCCTCCCTATTCTGGCACCTGCATCGGAGCATAATTTGGAGGTTTTCTGCTCATATCTCAGCAGTGGAAGGTCCCAGTGACTTAGGTACACCTCTGGGTTATAGAGGAGTTTAAGCCGGTTATTTTGATGTACAAATCGTGTGTCTGAGATTTTCTGGAGGGAAGTAATAGCTAAAATTATTCGTCCATTCCATAGATTTTAGACATAAACATGAAACCATACTGCATTTTTTCTGCTTCTGTTTTTTCTCTGAGGGTCACAGATGGACAAGTGACCTAGTCCTGGAAAGAGGAGATTAAGCCTGTTATTTTGATGTATAAATCATGTGTCTGGGATCTTCTGGAGGGAAATAATAGCTAAAATTAATCGTCAAACCCAGACATTTTTATAAAATAAAATAAAAATAAAACATAAAGCAGCACTTTTCCTGCTGCTATGGATCATCTGAAGGTCACAGATGGACAAGTGACCCAGTTATGTAAAGAAGAGATTAAGCCTGTTATTTTGATGTATAAATCATGTGTGTGTGATTTTCTGGAGGGAAATAATAGCTAAAATTATTCGTCCATTCCATAGCTTTTAGAATCTGGAGCGTGATTTAGGGTTCTTTCTTTGCTTGTATCTCAGCAATGGAAGGTCCCAGTGACTTGATTCCATGTCAGGGTTATAGAGGAGATCCATATCTTTAAAATGAGACCAAAAAACCTGGATTCCAATGCTTATAACCCAGATGGGGGCCAGACCCCCCCTATTCTGGAACCTGCATTGGAGCATAATTTGGAGGTTTTCTGCTCATATCTCAGCAGTGGAAGGTCCCAGTGACTTAGGTACACCTCTGGGTTATAGAGGAGATCCATATCTTTAAAATGAGACCAAACAACCTGGATTCCAACGCTTATAACCCAGATGGGGGCCAAACCCTCCCTATTCTGGCACCTGCATCGGAGCATAATTTGGAGGTTTTCTGCTCATATCTCAGCAGTGGAAGGTCCCAGTGACTTGATTCCATGTCAGCGTTATAGAGGAGATCCATATCTTTAAAATGAGACCAAACAACCTGGATTCCAACACTTATAACCCAGATGGGGGCCAAACCCTCCCTATTCTGGCACCTGCATCGGAGCATAATTTGGAGGTTTTCTGCTCATATCTCAGCAGTGGAAGGTCCCAGTGACTTAGGTACACCTCTGGGTTATAGAGGAGTTTGAGCCGGTTATTTTGATGTACAAATCGTGTGTCTGAGATTTTCTGGAGGGAAGTAATAGCTAAAATTATTCGTCCATTCCATAGATTTTAGACATAAACATGAAACCATACTGCATTTTTTCTGCTTCTGTTTTTTCTCTGAGGGTCACAGATGGACAAGTGACCTAGTCCTGGAAAGAGGAGATTAAGCCTGTTATTTTGATGTATAAATCATGTGTCTGGGATCTTCTGGAGGGAAATAATAGCTAAAATTAATCGTCAAACCCAGACATTTTTATAAAATAAAATAAAAATAAAACATAAAGCAGCACTTTTCCTGCTGCTATGGATCATCTGAAGGTCACAGATGGACAAGTGACCCAGTTATGTAAAGAAGAGATTAAGCCTGTTATTTTGATGTATAAATCATGTGTGTGTGATTTTCTGGAGGGAAATAATAGCTAAAATTATTCGTCCATTCCATAGCTTTTAGAATCTGGAGCGTGATTTAGGGTTCTTTATTTGCTTGTATCTCAGCAATGGAAGGTCCCAGTGACTTGATTCCATGTCAGGGTTATAGAGGAGATCCATATCTTTAAAATGAGACCAAAAAACCTGGATTCCAACGCTTATAACCCAGATGGGGGCCACACCCCCCCTATTCTGGAACCTGCATCGGAGCATAATTTGGAGGTTTTCTGCTCATATCTCAGCAGTGGAAGGTCCCAGTGACTTAGGTACACCTCTGGGTTATAGAGGAGATCCATATCTTTAAAATGAGACCAAAAAACCTGGATTCCAATGCTTATAACCCAGATGGGGGCCACACCCCCCCTATTCTGGAACCTGCATTGGAGCATAATTTGGAGGTTTTCTGCTCATATCTCAGCAGTGGAAGGTCCCAGTGACTTAGGTACACCTCTGGGTTATAGAGGAGATCCATATCTTTAAAATGAGACCAAACAACCTGGATTCCAACGCTTATAACCCAGATGGGGGCCAAACCCTCCCTATTCTGGCACCTGCATCGGAGCATAATTTGGAGGTTTTCTGCTCATATCTCAGCAGTGGAAGGTCCCAGTGACTTAGGTACACCTACAGGTTATAGAGGAGATCCATATCTTTAAAATGAGACCAGAATCTTTGGGATTCAATGCTCATAACCCAGATGGTAGGGGTCAAAAACCACTTTGCGGGCAGCTCCAAATTTGTTGATAATTGGGTACCTGCAGCACTTATGCTGTATTCACCCCAATTACCAATGTCATCCAGAACCTTAAATAGAAGGGCCCACATGAGGTTTTCTGCTCATATCTCAGCAGTGGAAGGTCCCAGTGACTTAGGTACACCTACAGGTTATAGAGGAGATCCATATCTTTAAAATGAAACCAAAAAAACCTGGATTCCAATGCTTATGACCCAGATGGGGGCCACACCCTCCCTATTCTGGCACCTGCATCGGAGCATAATTTGGAGGTTTTCTGCTCATATCTCAGCAGTGGAAGGTCCCAGTGACTTGATTCCATGTCAGGGTTATAGAGGAGATCCATATCTTTAAAATGAGACCAAACAACCTGGATTCCAACACTTATAACCCAGATGGGGGCCAAACCCTCCCTATTCTGGCACCTGCATCGGAGCATAATTTGGAGGTTTTCTGCTCATATCTCAGCAGTGGAAGGTCCCAGTGACTTAGGTACACCTCTGGGTTATAGAGGAGTTTGAGCCGGTTATTTTGATGTACAAATCGTGTGTCTGAGATTTTCTGGAGGGAAGTAATAGCTAAAATTATTCGTCCATTCCATAGATTTTAGACATAAACATGAAACCATACTGCATTTTTTCTGCTTCTGTTTTTTCTCTGAGGGTCACAGATGGACAAGTGACCTAGTCCTGGAAAGAGGAGATTAAGCCTGTTATTTTGATGTATAAATCATGTGTCTGGGATCTTCTGGAGGGAAATAATAGCTAAAATTAATCGTCAAACCCAGACATTTTTATAAAATAAAATAAAAATAAAACATAAAGCAGCACTTTTCCTGCTGCTATGGATCATCTGAAGGTCACAGATGGACAAGTGACCCAGTTATGTAAAGAAGAGATTAAGCCTGTTATTTTGATGTATAAATCATGTGTGTGTGATTTTCTGGAGGGAAATAATAGCTAAAATTATTCGTCCATTCCATAGCTTTTAGAATCTGGAGCGTGATTTAGGGTTCTTTCTTTGCTTGTATCTCAGCAATGGAAGGTCCCAGTGACTTGATTCCATGTCAGGGTTATAGAGGAGATCCATATCTTTAAAATGAGACCAAAAAACCTGGATTCCAATGCTTATAACCCAGATGGGGG
>JBBPBX010095292.1:0-13227 GCA_038048925.1 Garcialebias charrua
TGCAAATGGTGTGGTGGACCACTAGGGGGCTCTACTCACACCCAGTGGACCGAATGTATTACAGGATGCTTTTATTGTGAAAGGTCCAGAGGACCGGATGTTATGTGGGTATATAAAGCAGTGTTGGGCGGGTTCCCGCCAGTTTAGTAGGAGTTGATTAAAAGGTGAAGTTCTGCAGCCTGTCTCCTGTGTCGTCTCTTCACCTCCTCTTACACTGGTGACCCTCGTGAACTGAACATGTCGACATCTGACGCTTCAGCCAGCTCTCTTCAGCTGTCTACTGCTGTGGAACCTACACAGGCGGCCCCGCACGCTTTTTCGGTGGCCGTTAAAATCCCGGACTTCTGGCTGCACGCGCCTCAGTCGTGGTTCGCCCACATCGAATCACAGTTTGCTCTTCGCGGGATTTCTGTTGACGACACCAAATACCACCATGTGGTTGCTTCGCTGGATCCGCTGACAACCCAGCGGGTAATGAGCCTACTACAAAACCCTCCAGCACAAGGAAAATACGACGCCCTCAAGAAGCTTCTTCTGCGGCGCTACACACTCTCAGAGGCGGAGCGCGCTGAGAAACTATTTTCCTTCTCCGGTTTGGGTGACGGAACAGCTCTCGAGCTCGTGGAGAGCATGTTGTCCTTGCGGGGATCAGACGACTGCGAGTTCCTCTTCCGCCACCTCGTCCTCCGCCAGCTTCCAGCTCCTGTGCGAACCGCCCTGGCCAACTCCCCGTTTCTGCAGGAGAAGGATTACCGCTCGCTGGCCGAAGAAGCCGACCGCATCATTCTAACCACGAGGACCTTCGCGGTACAGGCGGTGGTCCCGGGATCTCCAGCAGCGCCCGAGTTTCGAGCGACGCACACAGCGCCGGACGAGCCAGCGGTGGTGGCAGGAGTCACTAGCCGCAGGCGGGCAGGTCCAGTTCTTTGTTTCTACCACGCGCGTTTTGGCGCCAAAGCACGACGGTGCGTCCCGCCGTGCAGCTTCAAGCCGCAGGGAAACGAGACCGCCAACAGCCGCTAGCAGTCGCAGCCGTTGGCGAGAAGGAAAGGCTGCTTTTCATCGAGGACTCGAAGTCAGGGAGGCGGTTCCTGGTGGACTCGGGGTCGCAGAAGAGCCTCGTCCCCCCGACTGGCTCCGACAGGTTGGCTGAAGGCTGCGGGCCACAGCTAACCGCGGCGAATGGCTCTCCCGTCAAGACGTTTGGCGAAAGGTTGGTGACTGTGCGTTTCCATGAACGGGACTTCCGGTGGAACTTTGTGGTAGCTGCTAGCTCGGTCCCTATTTTAGGGGCTGATTTTCTTTGTGCTCACGGGCTCCTGGTTGATGTAGCTAACAGACGTTTGATCGACGCTGTGTCTTTTTCGTCACTGCCTTGTAAGACGCGAGGAGCTGGGCCTTTAATACATGCTAACTTTTTAGCTTCGGGTAATGTGTTTCAACGTTTATTGTCTGAGTTTCCCTCGCTGACTGTTCCTGATTTTGCAACCACAAACACAAAACATGGGGTCGAACATTATATTCCCACAACGGGGCCCCCGGTGTTCGCACGTGCACGCCGCCTCGATGCTACTAAGCTAGCAATCGCACAGGAAGAGTTTGCTAACATGGAGCGTTTAGGCATCGTGCAGCGCTCAAACAGTCCGTGGGCCTCCCCCCTCCACATGGTGCCCAAGGCAGATGGCAAATGGCGGCCATGTGGAGATTTCCGCCGCCTCAATAACATCACAGAGAATGATCGTTATCCCATCCCCCACATCCAGGATTTTTCAGTGCACCTGGCTGGGACCTCCATTTTTTCTAAAGTAGATTTAGTACGGGGGTACCACCAGGTTCCTGTGCATGTGGAGGATGTCCCTAAGACCGCTGTTATCACGCCTTTCGGCCTGTTTGAGTTTTTGCGCATGCCTTTTGGTCTTAAAGGTGCAGCACAAACATTTCAGCGGTTGATGGATTCAGTCCTAAGGGGTCTGTCCTTCGTATTTGTGTACTTGGACGACATCCTGGTGGCTAGCAGCTCGGCTGAGCAGCACCTGTCCCACCTCCGTGAGGTTTTTCAGCGCCTGGCAGCACATGGCCTGATTGTAAACACAGCGAAATGCCAATTTGGGCTGCCAGTCATTGACTTTTTGGGCCACCGCATTTCCGCAAGTGGCGCCGTCCCGTTACCAAACAAAGTGCAGGCGGTGTCAGATTTCCCACAGCCCCAGTCTGTTAAAGCGCTACAAGAGTTTTTGGGAATGGTTAACTTCTATAACCGTTTCCTCCCCAGGGCAGCACAACTGCTGCGTCCGCTCTATGGAGCGCTGAAAAAGAAAAAGCCCAACGACAGCGTGGACTGGACACCAGAACGCCTACAGGCATTTGGTGATGCTAAAGCTGCACTGGCCACTGCTGCCCTTTTGGCCCATCCATCCCCAGCGGCGCAAATAGCTTTAACAACCGACGCATCTGATGTTGCGGTGGGGGCTGTGTTAGAACAGCAGGTTTCCGGGGTTTGGCAGCCGCTTGCATTTTTCAGCCGTACGCTGCGGGACAATGAGCTGAAATACAGTGTTTTTGACAGAGAGTTGCTGGCGCTTTACCTGGCTACACGCCATTTCAGGTTTTTCCTGGAAGGCCGCCAGTTCACTGCATACGTTGACCACAAACCCCTGGTGTTTGCTATGTCAAAAATTTCTGACCCCTGGTCTGCTCGCCAGCAACGCCACCTCGCAGCGGTGTCTGAATTTACTACAGACATTCAGCATGTGGCTGGAAAATCCAACGTGGTGGCCGACTGTCTCTCCCGGGTGCTGATCGCTCCCGTGTACGTTGGCATCGATTTTTCTGCTATGGCTGCGGACCAACGTAGCGACGCAGAAATACTCGAGCTCCAGTCCGGCCCCACAGGCCTCGAGTTGGAGGAAAGGCGGGTGAATGACGGAGGTCCTCTCCTGCTCTGTGACGTATCTACGGGCAGGCCCCGCCCCCTGGTTCCAGTTTCATGGCGACGCCGCGTTTTTGACTCCTTACATTCCCTTTCTCACCCAGGTGTTAGAGCCTCTGTGAAACTGGTCAGCTCAAAGTTTGTTTGGCCCGGTCTGCGTAAAGCAGTTAAGGAGTGGGCAGCAGCGTGTGTTCCATGCCAGCGTGCTAAGGTCAACAGGCACACCAAAGCACCGTTGGAACCTTTCCCCATCCCAAGTCGGCGGTTTGATCATGTGCACGTAGACCTAGTAGGCCCTCTGCCTCCATCACAGGGTTTTACTCATCTGCTGACTATGATAGACCGGACCACCAGGTGGCCAGAGGTGGTTCCCCTGACGTCCACAACATCTGCAGTGGTGGCCCGGGCCTTTTTGTCTACCTGGGTTGCACGTTTCGGCCCCCCTTCAGACATTACATCGGACAGGGGCCCGCAGTTTGTTTCGGAGCTTTGGTCTACCATGGCCAAGGGTCTGGGGACTAACGTTCACAGGACCACCGCTTACAACCCCCAAGCTAATGGTTTGTGTGAACGGTTTCACAGGTCATTGAAAGCTGCACTTCGTGCTGCATTGACCGGTGACAACTGGATTGACCGCCTTCCCTGGGTTTTGTTGGGGTTGCGTACCGCAACCAAAGAAGACCTGAGCTCTTCCCCGGCTGAAATGGTTTACGGTCAGCCTGTGCGCGTCCCCGGTGAGTTTTTACCTGAGATACCCTCACCACAGTTCGCTCCACCGTTGCTCCATCTTTCACCTCAGGAGGCCCCTTTTCGTGTCCCCGGTCCGGTACACCATTGTTTACCGCAGTCATTTGTCCCTAAGAGTCTGGAGTCCTCTAAATTTGTTTTTGTCAAACACAATGCACACAGGACACCACTACAGCCTTTGTATGATGGACCGTTTCGAGTTCTTCAACCAGGTCCGAAACATTTCATTTTGGATTTAGGGGGTCGTACTGAGACTGTCTGTATTGATAGGCTTAAACCAGCTCATGTTATGTCAGATGATCAGGTTGTTACGGCCCAAGCTCCTCGCAGAGGCAGACCTCCATCCACATTATTAACGGACGGCGGTCCTTCTTCCGGAAACTCTCAACGTCCATTGGAGCCCGAATCTTCTGCAGACCCTCCTCGTAGCCCTCCACTTCATCAGACTGGTTCTGCAGGGCCCAGGTTCAGCCGTTCTGGTCGTTTGATCAAACCTAAAATGCGGGACTAGTGATGGACCTTACTGGGTGTTCTGGGGGGGCGTGTGTGGTGGACCACTAGGGGGCTCTACTCACACCCAGTGGACCGAATGTATTACAGGATGCTTTTATTGTGAAAGGTCCAGAGGACCGGATGTTATGTGGGTATATAAAGCAGTGTTGGGCGGGTTCCCGCCAGTTTTAGTAGGAGTTGATTAAAAGGTGAAGTTCTGCAGCCTGTCTCCTGTGTCGTCTCTTCACCTCCTCTTACAATGGCACATTTTCTTAACTTCCAGTATGGATTTAAATAAACACTATGACAATACACACTTAACATTGTAAAATATGTTTAGGAAATTTAATGTTCCAGGACACCACTTAAGAAAAAAAAGTTTAATAGGAAAAGTAAGAAGTGAAAAATGTACAGAACTAATGATTTTTCATCTGTTGTCTCACGGGCTTCATCCAGAAGTAGACAAGTGTTGTTCCTGCTGCGTCTGGTTCAATTCTTCATGTTCTTCAGTGCAGAAATCAGACTTTTTTTTACTGGACTCTTTTCTCTTTCTCTTGACTGGAAAAGAAGAAAAAAGTGGTTAATCCAGTCTAAATACTGTTTTTAAAAATATGCATACACCAAATCAACAAAAAATATGATAAGCACTAAAACAATGAACACAATACGCTGAACAGCAGCACGGACATGAGTCTGTGCGAAAAGATGAGCATGAATGAACACAGTATGTACACATGCACATAGTGGTGGGCAGATGAACGCTAGATAGCGCTAAAGCGCTAATCCGCTTACAGTGGACCTAAACTTTTTGTCAGCGTTTTTGTGAATTGACTAACTTTTATAATTCATAAGCGGATTTGTGCTATTTTTATTTAAAATGCAGTACCGCTAATAACTAATTATCTATCAGTAAAAACCAATAAACTTATTTACAAGCTCTTATGCTGGCTTGTTTTACCTTTTTCCCCACGTAAAGAGCAGAGAGGAGGAAGGGTGTGAGGGGGAGGGGGGCAGAGCTGAGAACAGACTCGGATCTACCATGTAGGTAAATGATGCCGTTGCCTGGGGATCCCATCAGCATGGGACCCCGGCCCCGCCGCCCCCCTGCCAGTCACCTACATCCCTAACATTGATCCTGCTTGTTAATGTACATTTAACATAAAAATAATTATAGTTACGATGAAAACGATCATTAAATACGCAATAAAAAAACGGTCGATTTCTTTATCCCCCTACTAAAAATGGACTATTCCATCTTGACATCTTCCGGGTCAGAGGTGAACTCAGGGGCTAATTCTGTGGCTACTGTTTGTGCTGGGTACTTGGATAAATCCGCAGACAACCCCGCTGTTTCAAGCCAAATTAACGCGGCCGGATGATTTTATTGTGTGTTTTGTGTCGACCATTCGACGGTGAGTCGTTATTTTTATGTATTTTAGTTACTTTTCATTAAATCTGTTGACTACCTATAGAATGTTGACATCTTCCGGATCAGAGGTGAACTGGACGCTAACTCTAGCTGGTTGTGCTTGGTTTCTTGGATAAATCCGTAGAGAACCCAGCTGTTTCAAGCCAAATTAACGTGGCCGGATGATTTTATTGTGTGTTTTGTGTCAACCATTCGACGGTGAGTCGTTAGTTTCATGTATTTGGGTTACTTTTATGTATAAATGCGGTGGCGACACACCCGTGTATTTGAGATTTAAACGTGGTTTTAGGGATTAAAAGATCATTCTATTTTTTGTTAATTTCGTGGCCGAATAGAATATATGTACGTAAAGTATTAAATAAATCCTTTGATTTTTGTAATTTCATCCTTTTAGGATCATTTTTGTTACTTTTCAGTTGGCAGTGTAGTGCAAATATTGATAACGCTGCCGGCTATATATAAATATATATATATATATATATATATAATATAGAAATATATAAATAGCGGATTAGATTAGCTTCCCCTAATTTTCATAAGACATTTGTGCTTTTGAAATTGTGGACCTAAAAAAATTAATAAGCGTTTTAGAAATTGTGGAACTAATTTTTTAATTAGCGTTGCCCACCACTTCTAATTTAATGATTTGTTAATTAAATGATTCAGTTCTGCTGAACCAACATAAATTAACATTTCATTTGTCTTTTACATCCCATCACCGAGTCACAAAATTATAATATTAAACTGAAAAAGTGAGAACCCGTGAATTATTGATGATAATTTGTGTCAGTCTAAACCCTGCTCAAATTTACATCTAGTATATAGGTAAATCAGTAAAATGATCACCTGCCTATATTACTACACACAGAAGCTGCAGCATTGTGCTGATCGGTGAGCAGGGCAGAACCCAGGAGGCTTGGAGTGTTTCATGGGGAGTTTATAGATGAACCGTCACGTTCTGGATAAAATACAGTGACAAACAGGAGCGGAGGACAGTTGATGCAGATTAGCTTAGCTTCGTAGCATCGATGTTGTCCTATTATGGCGTCAGCGTCTTTTGTTAGTTAAAATATGTTCAGAACCGATGAGATGAGTAACTTAAAATATGTTTAAAGTTAAAAAACACTCACCATCTTCAATATAATTGCTTCAACTATCGTGGCTGTGTGTGTGTCCAAAAGCTACCGATATTAGCTTGACCACAGATTGGACATGATTTGTCTTTTTTTTTTTTTAGCTACAACAATACCAACAAGTACGCTTTGGAGTGATGCGGGCGAAGACAAGATGGCGGATCAGTTATTTTAAAAAGACCCAAAAGACTCCTAGACTCCTCCCCCCGACCAATCAGTGACTGACAGTGTTTCTGACGTGACGGCCGGCTCGCTTGCACCTCGGGTGGACCCTGCTTTGAAATGGACCCAAAATTAGAGTGCAGCGCGGCTTGGAAATTTGGTGGAAATGGTGTCCAGCGCACGTCTGGCACGCAAATATTACGCAATAACCGACCCGCGCCGAGCGGTGGAAAAGGGACATACGTGGCCCTGTGATGGACTGGAGACCTGTCCAGGGAGTCCCCCTCCTCTTGCACAGTGATGGCTGGACATGGGCATCAGTGACCCCCACAACCTGAAAAGAAAGAAGCGGGTAAAGATAATGGATGGATGTTAGAGTCTTTATTTTTTATTTTTTTTTGGAAGGTGGGGGGAGTGGTGGCGCAGAGGTCCGAAAAGGTGGACCTGTGATTGGAGGAGCGCCGGTTCAACAACATCAAATGTGGGTGGGAAAGGTGAAACACCCACACTGGCCTCCACACTAATTTGCCCCACTCTGGGCCCTTGAGCAAGGCCCTTAAACACCATCTGCTCCCCCGGGTAGATGGCAACTCTCTGCTCCCCACAGAGGGCTGTGGTAGCTCCATGGTCTGTGGTTGCGTCATGAAGGGCATCTGGCATAAAACAACCGCCAAGTCTTTGTGCGAGTTTGTTTGCTGTGGCGACCCCTGAAGTGGGGAGCGCCGAAAGCAGAAAAAAACAAAACAAAAAAGTATTTATAGTTTTTTTCTAATTTTGATTAGCTGCAGTGGCCATCTTGAAATGAGGTGACTCCTATTGATAACTTGTTGTAGATGTGCAATCAATGATTACATTTTAAGAGTTTCATAAAAATAAAAAAACTATCCAGTAAAAATAAATTAGAACATATTTCTGTGTCTAAAGAAAATATGTGTCTGACTGAAGAATTATTTTGGATAAGACAAAATGTTTCAAGAAGAATCCGTCCAGAGGACCTGACTCAACCTGTTTAGATAGATGTATCTACCTGGATTGTCAAACATTCATCTGAACTTTGTGTTCAGTGTTTTGCAAAAACTGATAATTGCTCATAGAGGTACAAATTTAAGATGGTGTTTTGCTAAATGTGGACTATTTTATAACTAGAAAGTTCCTGGAGGAACTTTGGTGGGGACTGTCAGGCAGCTGCCAATTAAAATTGTGATTTGACAGTAATAAGTGTTTGGTGGCCATCTTAGATTTTTGATTTTCAATCAGAGTATATTAGGAATTGTTCTCAGCTACCATTACACCAAATTTCAGCTGAATAGCTCTAAAAATGACGGAGATATGGTATTTTTCTCTTTTAGCTAAGGCGACCATCTTGGATTTTTATTTGGATTCAGTACGTGATAGGGAACATTCTCAGCTATAACCTCACCAAATTTCAGCTCTGCATATGTCAAAATGGCTGAGTTAAATCCAGTGGTGGGCCTCCGACCGCTAGGTAGCGCTATTGCGCTAATCCGCTTGTAGCGTAGCTAAATAATCTGTTAGCTTTACAGCGGATTGACTAAGTTTTATAATTCATAAGCGGATTTATGCTATTTTTATTTAAAATGCAGTACCGCTAATAACTATTTATCTATCAGTAAAAACGAAATAACGTATTTACGAGCAGCGCCGGATGTGGTCCGTCACAAAAAAGCGTCCCCCTCAGTCTCTTGGTGTGTGCTCTCTCTATAGCAGTTAGCAGCCAGTGTGTTACTCTGGAGCCTTATTGCTTGTTTTCGAAGAGTCAGACGAAGACTTTTTAACATGGAGGGTGAACTTATGGATGTTTCTCAGGGCCTACGCGACGCGTCTGGATTTAAAAATAGAATTTCGCCACATTAGCACTCTTCAAAATGGCGTCCGCGACGGCCAAAGAAGCCAGGATTTTACAACAAAACACGGTAAAACAATTATTTCTTTGCTGAGAAAAAATATATTTCATAGCTGACGTTATAGCACAAGTTTTTCTGAGCTTGAGAGTTTCACGAAATGGTCAAATCTGCTGGATTTAAAAAAGTAGTTCACCATTAGGACTCTTCAAAATGGCGTCCGCAGGGCAGCAAACTTACATACTCAGGGAATCACAAGGAACTCAGGAGACAGAGGCAACAGGAGACAATGCCAGGACAATGATAAACACAGAGATACAGACTTATTTTTGATTTGATTTGATGTTCATTCATTCATTTTAAAAGAACAATACAAAACAGTTTCATCAGATACAAGGATGAATAGACTTTTAGCTGAATGGATGGATGGATAGACAGTTAGCTGGATGGCTGGATGGATGATCTTTAACAAGTTCTAAAATCATTAAAATTTAACCTCAGCTTGTGCCTCTGACCCAACAGAACCTCAGCAGCAGAATCCTCTGTGGTTCTCTGCAGGACTTCATCAGTCTCTCTCCTGGTTCTGGAGGAGTTCTGACCCACTCTTCTTTCCATTGTTGCTTCAGTTCTTTGAGGTTTCTGCTCAGCTCTCTGAAGGTTTCAGGTTCAGGTTCTGGACTCTGACTGGGCCGTTGATTTGATTTGATGTTTATTCATTCATTTTAAAAGAACAATACAAAACAGTTTCATCAGATACAAGAATACAAGTAGGATAAAATGAAAGGAGCAGAAAGAAGATGAAATCTTATTATATCTGCCCCTTATTTATTTCACAGTTTGTTCAACCAATGATAACCTTCAAACTACATCACAAAATGAATAAATCTACTAATTTATCTAACTGTAATACACAAACACACTAAGCTTCATCATATATAGTTTTTGAGCAAGTCCTTTTCGACCTTTTTCTTAAATGTATACATTGGGCAGCACGGTGGCACAACTGGTAGAGCTGCTGCCTCTCAGCGAGAAGGTTGCCGGTTCAAATCCCGGTCCGGGGCCTTTCTGGGTGGAGTTTGCATGTTCTCCCCGTGCATGCGTGGGTTTCCTCCGGGTACTCCGGTTTCCTCCCACAGACCAAAAAACATGCTTGTTAGGCTGATTGGTGACTCTAAATTGACCCTAGGTGTGAGTGTGAGAGTGGATGGTTGTTTGGTGTGAGTGAGACAGGTCCCTCTTGTAAATGAGTCCCCGTGACTCAACGAGGCTAGCCTGTATAAATAAAGGTTGAATGAATGAATGAATGAATTGATTTTGCATTTTTAACATCACTCTCCAGAACATTCCACAATCCAACTCCCTGAATTGAGGTAGACCGTCCCTTTAAGCTGGTTCTGAATTGTGGTTTGATGAATATCTGTCCCTTTAAGATTGTAATAACTTTGTCTAAATTTCTTTGGATATTTAAAGGTAATGTGTTATTATGAGCCCTATACATAACTGATAAAATACTATATTCTACCAATTCCTGGAATTTCAATAAATTTAGCTGAAGAAACAAGGTGTTTGATGGGTGACTGAAATGTTTTCTGGTGATTACTCTTACAGCTCTCTTTTGTAAAATAAAAACAGGCTTTGTAATTGTTTTGCACGCTTTTCCCCAAACCTCAATACAATAGATTAAATGTGGAACAATGATTGTGTTATACAACATATACAGAGCTTTATCAATTAAAAAATCCCTGACTTTATATACAGGTACATGAACACACAGCATGACAATCACAAACACCTGGACAACAAAATGGAGGAGATAAGCAAGACAATTAACAGAGAGACCAGGGAGTGTAGGGATGGGGACCCATCACCTGAGAGCAACATGCTTACAACTGTTATCTTGAAGTTCTAGGGTGTAGAGAGCCACAGAAACGGTTATGGTAGGCCGGATTTGGCCCACGGGCCTTGAGTTTGACACATGCGATCTAGTGGTACTAAAAGTAACAAAAGAAGAAGAAAAAAAAACAGCCAAATATGTCAGCAGTTTAGCTAACAGACTTTGGAATGGGTACATTTTGTCCTTGTCAAACCTGTTGAAGAGAACCAAACTAAATACTCTGAAACTCAAACAACTTACTGTATAACAGTTCATGCACCGCTAGTTGGCAGTGTAGTGCAAATATTGCATAACTTGCTGCTACCAATTGTTGAATTTAATTAGCGGATTAGAATTAGCTTCCCCTAATTTTCATAAGACATTAGTGCTTTTGAAATTGCGGACCTAAATAAATTAATTAGTGCTTTAGAAATAGCGGAACTAATTTTTGGATTAGCATTGCCCACCACTGGTTAAATCCATTTAAATATAGCATTGGCGGCCATCGTGGATTTTTCATTTTGGTACAGCATTTGATAAGAAACATTCTCAGCTATCACCACACCAAGTTTTAGCTCAATATCACTAAAATTTACCAATTTATAATAATTTTCCTTCATAGCTTAGGCGGCCATCTTGGACTTTTGATTTTCAGTCAGTCTATTAGGGATCATTTTAAGTTACCAATATGCAAAGTTTGATTCAATATTTTTTTTTAAATTGCAGAGTTATCATATTTTTTTCTCTTTAAAGCCCGGTGCAGAGCTCCGCGCTGGACCGAGCCCCGCGCCACGCGCGCGCGCTGCGCGTGGGAGGTTCACAGCAGAGCACAGCGTAAACCAGCGTGTGGCTCCAACAGAGCTCTGCTTTCTTCTCACGTTCTCTGTGAACAGCTGCACGCGGAGGGGGTCAGTTCAGTCCCCCTCCGCGTGCAGCTGATTGGTCAGACACCGCGCTTCGCGTAGGCGCTCGTAAAATTGGAGCTTGGCGCGCTCGCGTGAACGTTCAAAGGGCTTGTGCAGCGGCGACCTCACGGCGCTCACACAGCGGGGCGCCGCGCTCGCTCAAGCGCGGAGCTCTGCGCCAGCCTTAAGTTAAGGTGGCCATCTTGGATATTTGATTTTCATTAGGAATGCATAACAACTTGTTCTAAGCTACAACCATACTTAATTTCAGCACGGTATCTCAAAGGATGTTTGCTTCGCAAAGCAATGCACTGCTCTCCTATGCATTGCAATGGCAGTCCCCAATGAGTATAAGCATTATAAATAAACTGAACTGTAAAAATCTATCAGTGAACCAAGAGATGTAAAGCTCAGTTTGACTAATGGTTGATGTTCATAAATAATTGTAGACTCGCTGTTTTTTGTTGTTCTGCACAGCTATTCTCCCCCCACATGAACAGTTAATACTTCACCGCTTCATCTTAAATTTAGCAAGAATTCATCTCAAAAGCTCAGGTTACTTGAAGCATATCACCATAAAAAACTAATCAAACCATAAGAAAATGGATTGAGTTAATTAAAATTTCAAGCGTGATTCATCATTATCTGTTAACTACACTGACAAATGTGTTTCTCACTAAGACACTTGCACATATTGATACTGTACAAACACCTCACACACAAGTCCACCCACATCCAGGCCTTGGAGCACCTCCAGGAGACTCCTCCGGCCGTGGCGGAGCAACCTTGACGTTTATGCTGATCTAGCACGCTAACAGCAAATATTGCTCTGCACTCCCTCTTCATATTGTCTGTGCTTGGTCCGGCATGGTTCACTTACTCACGGCTTTATAGCCTGGCGGCGAATAGACTGAACATCCAGACTGTCCATCATGGAGTGGAGTTTGACAGTCCTCCGACAGGCACACTGAATTGATTCTTCAGGCCTGCTGTTTATTTTCCCACAGGCAACCGGTCTGTTGCTCTGCTCAATCTGGTTTCTTGCTTGCTTGAATCTAACGACCAACGACCTCCCCCTCCCCTCTTCCCCAAGCCGCCCAACTTATCTCTGTCACTGTACCATACAACTGACAAAATAACAGGGGGAAGCTCCTCCTGAGTTCCTGAAAACTATTTCCAGTGTGACAATGAGTTACGGGTGGCAGCAGCTGGTAAAAGGAAACGGCACACACATTTACACCAGGATGTTTAACCACTACAGCCAAGTTTACCTCACTGTTGACTAAAGAGTGGCAGCAAAGGTCAAAGGAAAAGTTTATAAGACAGTGATGAGACCAACTATGTTGTATGGTCTGGAGACAGTGGCAATGACAAAAAGACAGGAGAAAGAAGTGGAAGTAGCAGAAATGAAGATTTTGAGGTTCTCCTTAGGAGTGACAAGGATGGATAAGATCAGGAATGAGAACATCAGAGGTACAGCACATGTTGAACAACTGGGAGATAAAGTTAGGGAGGCCAGACTGAGATGGTTAGGACATGTCCAGAGGAGGGACAATGGGTATTATGGAGGTGATGTATGGATGCAGAGAGGACATGGAGGTAGTTGGAGTGAGGACATAGGATGCAGAGGGCAGAGTGTGATGGAGTAGGATGACTTGTCATAGCAACCCCTGAAGAGGGAAAAGCCGAAAGTAG
>JBBPBX010095293.1:0-13227 GCA_038048925.1 Garcialebias charrua
AAGTTAAAGACCGTGTAAAGTGAATTTCAACATTTTCTTCAATAAACATTATAAATGTGATAATTGTAATCTTGTAAATGAGTAAAAAGTCTCAAAATTGTAGCTCAATTAATTTTGGAGTTATAGAGCAAACTGTGTTTAAACATATTTCTATTTCAGGATTTTTTAGGCGTGTTTTAAACGTGACCGCGTTTCGTCACGCGGTCCTCATTAGTATAGCCCAACCCCCTGCTGCTCCAGTCATATAAATGCGTTCTTCGTGGAGCCGTCACTCGCTACCGACGACCGTCTCCCTCCTGTACTCTCACTCCTTTTACGCATGGACTGCAGCTGCTCCATTGTGACATTTCTTTTTTTTTTTTGTTGCCAAAAGTCAAGTGATCACTTGAAGCTGTCACCATTCATTCTTCCTCCTCCGAGGAGGAGGAATGAACTTGTCACGAGTGAACTAAAGTCATGTCCAACGAGGCTGCACCAGGTTCTAAATATTTCCTGGTGTGCAGGTCTGCTCTGAAGGAGAAGCACTCCCTGTTTTTAATTTATTTTTTTAAAGTTTTCATGAACATATAAACACAGAAAACCGCTGCGCAGCCCTCTGTCTTTTGCGGCTGGAGCGACCTGCACCTGTTTTCACATCCGAGCCCCCCCGCGCGTGTGTGTGTGAGAGCGCCGTGACTCTGCTGACACAGAGATGAGATAACTTATCAACGTGATTACTCTTTTTAATCACCAACACAGACCCCGCATGCGAGGTGACCGGCCAGAACTCAGATAAAAACAGAGCAGGTTTTCACTGCTGCTCCTTGTCTGTCTCTCGCTCAAGGCAGGAAAAGGACATGAGTGCAGTACTGCGCTGAAACCACGCCCACGTGCGACACGCCCCCAGCGTTCTAGGCAAGGCAAAATCATGTTTTTTCATGATTTTTGAGACTTAATTTTATAAGGAAATCAATGTTTTTAATCAGTCAGATTTATATGGGTGATTAATAACACATATTTATGCCGTGTGACAAAATAAAAACACACATTTAATTTCACTTTACACGGTCTTTAAATGTTTCTGCAGCAGAGACTCAGATATAAATATTTCTGTCAGCACCAAACCTGAACTCTGGTTACCTTTCCTCATGGAGTCGTAGGAACGCTCAGTCAGTCGGTCTTCTTCTGGCCTCAGCTGAAGATCCTCCAGTCTGTCCATGCTGACGGCAAACTGCAGACAAACAAACACTGATGTTTACACTTCTTTTTGTCTAAAAGCTGAAAAACAGCCCAACTGATCCAACTGATGTTGATTATTTTTCAAATTTATAAAAATATTTCCTGGAGGTCAAAACTTCAAACATCAGTAGTTTGACACAGAACATCTTTAACAAGTCAACAAACAAACAAACAAACAAACCTCTGCTGCCCGGCGGTGGAACTCTGCGGCCAGCATCAGAACCTCCAGGCGTCTCTGCATCAGTCGGAGGAGCAGAACCCAACCTTCAGTCAGGGAGGCCTTCATCGCCTGCATCAGCTCCTCTTCATCCTCCTGTCTCCTCCTTCCTCCATCCCTCCTCCTCCTCCTCCGCTCCTCCTGCCCCTTCTTTTCCACGGCAGACAGAACCTCAGACTCATGGTTCTGAAATGGAGAACATCTGGGAGTGAGGACAGTCTGATGAGCCGCTGCTCTGGTTCTGTCATCAGCTAACGGTTTGGGTCTGAGTGGTTCTGGACCTGGAGTTTGTCCTGCAGCTGCTGGTGGTCCTGGATCAGGATCAGGTTTTCCTCTTGGTTTGACCCGATCTCAGAGAGTTCTGGTTGGACCTGGACCAGCTGAAGGTGGACCAGGGAGCCGCTCTGCGAACAGAAACACAGAAAATGTTTTTTTTTCCTGTGATCAGCTGATTATTAACTCAGATCATTACCTGCTAATGAAGGTTCTGGTTCTGGTTTGTGCCTGAATTCACAATAAAAGTTTACAGATAGTCCATTTCCAGGATCAGAATCAGGTTTGAACCATGTTATAAAAATAAAAATATTTTAAGTTAACACAGCACAACGATCATTGAAGTCCAAATAAATGTCTCCCAAGAAACACCGTCCTGAATCAGAACTCTCCCTGACCCGGTCAGATGTTTCTGCAGTTTGCAGAAGGTCTTCATCCATCAGAACCTGCTGTGTTCAGGTTAGATGGTGCAGTGAGGACAGCTGAGATCTGCGTCCAAACTGCTCTGGCCTGCTGAACCCGGGTCCTGCTACAACCAGTAGAAATGCAGAACCTGAACTTTGAGCCTCCAACAGCTGTTCCTTCAAATGTTTCATCCACCCTCTTCTTCTTTTGGGGTTTACAGGTCCAGACCTCCTTATGTGAGCTGCTTGGATCCAGGATCTGGTTCCTTCAATCCTGATCCAGACCTCCTGACCTAAGGTCAGTGTTGGAACATGAAAAGGCCAGAGCTTTGTCCATCAGCTCCGCTCCTCCTGAAGGACCATCCTGATGTCGGTGAACAAATGTGAAACTTTACCCGGTGAGTTAAGACTATAATATAATATATATAATATTCAGTACAAAAAGGGAATCTGTTGATGTTACAATAAATACTGATGGTGTGGAAATCTGCAGAGTTAGTCAAATAAAGTTTCTGGGGGTCACTATCGATGACAAATTGACGTGGAAGCATCATATTAATTCTGTTAAGAAAAGGATAGCTAAATCAATTGCTGTTCTGTATAAAGTTAAGAATTTGTTAGAGGATAGAGCTCTGTACTTGTTGTACAACTCAATTATTGTCCCGCACCGCACATCATTTACTGTGTCGAAGTTTGGGGTAAAGCATGTAAGACATTTAACGAGCCGGTTTTTGTCCTTCAGAAAAGAGCCATAAGAATAATCACTGGGAAACACTACTGTCACCCTTCAAGTGTTTTATTTGACAAATTTAAGTTATTAAAATTCCATGATTTGGTGGATTATAATATTCTTTCAGTTTTGTACAAAGCTCACATAAATGATTTACCACCAAACATTCTAACGCACTTTCTTAAACGTCAAAGTTGCTATAATCTAAAGGGAATTGAGATTTTTGTGAAACTGAAATTTAGAACCAATTTGAGGGGTCGGTCAACCTCGATCCAAGGAATTAGATTGTGGAATAATTTGGAAGCCAAAATTAAAAATGCAAAATCGATATCTTCATTTAAGAATATGATTTAAAAAAAATATTTGCAAAAATATATATAAAATAATTTATCTTGTCTAGTGTCCATCCATCCATCCATCCATCCATCCATCTTCTTCCGCTTATCCGGGGTCGGGTCGCGGGGGTAGCAGCCTAAGTAGGGAGGCCCAGACTTCCCTCTCCCCAGCCACTTGGAGCAGCTCCTCCGGGGGAATCCCAAGGCGTTCCCAGGCCAGCCGAGAAACATAGTCCCTCCAGCGTCCTGGGTCTTCCTCTGGGTCTCCTCCCGGTGGGACATGCCCGGAACACCTCACCAGGGAGGCGTCCAGGAGGCATCCTAACCAGATGCCCGAGCCACCTCAACTGGCTCCTCTCGATGTGGAGAAGCAGCGGCTCTACTCCGAGTCCCTCCCGGATGACTGAGCTTCTCACCCTATCTCTAAGGGAGAGTCCAGCCACCCTGCGGAGAAAACTCATTTCAGCCGCTTGTATCCGAGATCTTGTTCTTTCGGTCATAACCCAAAGCTCATGACCATAGATGAGGGTGGGAACGTAGATCGATCGGTAAATTGAGAGCTTTGCCTTTTGACTCAGCTCTCTCTTCACCACGACAGACCGGTACAGCGCCCGCTTCACTGCGGACGCTGCACCTATCCGCCTATCGATCTCACGCTCCAGTTTTCCCTCATTCGTGAACAAGATCCCGAGATACTTAAACTCCTCCACTTGGGGCAGGACCTCCTCCCCGACCCGGAGAGGGCATGCTACCCTTTTCCGGCTCAAGACCATGGCCTCGGATTTGGAGGAACTGATCCTCATCCCGGCCGCATCACACTCGGCTGCAAACCGCTCCAGTGAAAGTTGTAAATCACGAACTGATGAAGCCAGTAGGACCACATCATCTGCAAAAAACAGAGAAGCGATTCTAAGGTCACCAAAACGGATCCTCTCAACACCTTGGCTGCGCCTAGAAATTCTGTCCATAAAAGTTATGAACAGAATCGGTGACAAAGGGCAACCTTGGCGGAGTCCAACTCTCACCGGAAACGAGCCTGACTTACTGCCGGCAATGCGGACCAAGCTCTGACACCGGTCGTACAGGGACCTAACAGCCCATATCAAAGGGCCTGGTACCCCATACTCCCGGAGTACCCCCCACAGAACCCCCCGAGGGACGCGGTCGAATGCCTTCTCCAAGTCCACAAAGCACATGTAAACTGGTTGGGCAAACTCCCACGCACCCTCCAGGACCCTGCTGAGGGTGTAGAGCTGGTCCAGTGTTCCACGACCAGGACGAAAACCACACTGCTCCTCCTGAATCCGAGGTTCGACTATCCGACGGACCCTCCTCTCCAGAACCCCTGAATAGACCTTACCAGGGAGGCTTAAGAGTGTGATCCCTATAGTTGGAACACACCCTACGGTCCCCCTTTTTGAATAGGGGAACCACCACCCCAGTCTGCCAATCCAAGGGAACTGCCCCCGATGTCCACGCGATATTGCAGAGTCGCGTAAGCCAACACAACCCCACAACATCCAGAGCCCTAAGGAACTCCGGGCGAATCTCATCCACCCCCGGAGCCCTGCCACCGCGGAGCTTTTTAACCACCTCGGTGACCTCAGCACCAGAGATTGGAGAGCCCGACCCAAAGTCCCCAGGCTCCGCTTCCTCAGTGGAAGACGTGCCAGTAGGATTGAGGAGGTCTTCGAAGTACTCCGCCCACCGACTCACAACATCCCGAGTTGAGGTCAACAGCACGCCACCCCCACCATAAATGGTGTTGGTCGCGTACCGCTTTCCCCCCCTGAGACGCCGGATGGTGGACCAGAATCGCCTCGAAGCCGTACGGAAGTCATTCTCCATGGCCTCTCCGAACTCCTCCCACGCCCGAGTTTTTGCCTCAGCAACCACCCGAGCCGCATGCCGCTTGGACTGCCGGTACCTATCAGCTGCTTCCGGGGTCCCACAAGCCAAAAAGGCCCAATAGGACTCCTTCTTCAGCCTGACAGCATCCCTCACTGCCGGTGTCCACCACCGGGTTCGAGGGTTGCCACCACGACAGGCACCAACAACCTTGCGGCCACAGCTCCGATAAGCTGCCTCGACAATAGAGGCGCGGAACACGGCCCACTCGGACTCCATGTCCCCCGCCTCCCTCGGAACGTGTTCAAAGCTCTCCCGGAGGTGGGAGTTAAAGCTCCGTCTTACGGGAGACTCTGCCAGACGTTCCCAGCAGACCCTCACAATACGTTTGGGTCTGCCAGGTCTGACCGGCATCCTCCCCCACCATCGGAGCCAACTCACCACCAGGTAGTGGTCAGTTGACAGCTCCGCCCCTCTCTTCACCCGAGTGTCCAAGACATGCGGCCGCAGATCAGATGAGACGACAACAAAGTCGATCATCGAACTGCGACCTAGGGTGTCCTGGTGCCAAGAGCACATATGGACACCCTTATGCTTAAACATGGTGTTCGTTATGGACAATCCATGACGAGCACAGAAGTCCAATAACAGAACACCACTCTGGTTCAGATCAGGGGGGCCGTTCCTCCCAACCACACCCCTCCAGGTCTCACTGTCATTGCCCACGTGAGCGTTGAAGTCCCCCAGTAGAACAAGGGAGTCCCCAGGAGGCGCACTCTCCAATACCCCCTCCAAGGACTCCAAAAAGGGTGGGTAATCTGAACTGCCGTCTATCTTGTCTAGTGTCAAATTTGTTAATTACATGTGTCGTTCCTTTTTGTCTTGACTTATTATTATTATTGCATATGTTTCTCTCGTTTTCTAGTTGCTTATTGAAGGTTTTCTGTTTGAATTGATTTGTTCTGTACAATGGGGGCAGATAGAATAAGATACTCTCTTCATTCTGCCACCCTTCATTTTAAATTGATATTGTATGTCTTGTGTCATGTGTCTATTCAATTGCTGTATTATTTTTATTTGAAATGAATATTAAAAAATTAAAAATAAAGTCAAAGTCAAAAGACAAGATAATCAGACTGAGTTTATTTCTTCACCTCCAGATGTTTCCTCTGCAGCTCCACGTCTAATGAGCAGAAACACACATGGTTCTGTGTGTTGATGGTCGGGGTGATTTAAGAAGTGAAGAACTGAGAGTCGAGCAGCAGGAAACACAGTAAACTTTAACTACATCAACAGGACGAGCTCCAGAACACGTTAAAATACCTTCTGAACCACAGCCGAGGGTTGGTAGGCAACATGAAACCACACAACACACACACACACAGCTGAAACCACTAACTGTTTTTCCTCAGCTGTTTTCTACCAGAACAAACTGTGTGCTTGTGTTGGAGCGTCCCTCTGGATGATCCGGTATCTGAGGCATGTTGACCGTAAAAAGACACGAGGTGACGCCTGATAACACACACACACACAGAGCCGGGCATCAGTAAATAGTTGGAGCTAAAAGAGGAACATCTCTTTGACAGACTGGATGACCTCCAGCAGCTCTCAGTTCAACTCGCCTGTCAGAAAAATACCAATTTAAAAATTAAAATCTGATCTGACTTTTATTTAACATGGAGATATAACCTGCTAACATATAAGAAAGCTCTCCGTAAAGCTAGAACTGTATATTATTCATCTTTAATAGATGAGAATAAAAATAACCACAAGTTTCTGTTCGGTACTATAGCTGGACTAATGAAAAGTCCCATCTATGTTGAGCCATGTGTCCTTTCAGCTAGCAGTAATGACTTCATGAGATTATTTTTGAATAAAATTATTTCAATTAGAGAGATAATTCAAGCCGTCCTTCTTACTATTGCCTCTGGTTCCTTGTCAGATGAGGCAGCTTTACAAATCTCACTAGAACCTGAATTACCATATACAGTATTTGGATTGTTTTTGTCTTGTTGAGGTCTTTGAATAGTCAAAAATAATAGTTTAATCCAAACCATCCATATGTCTGCTAGATCCCATCCCAACCAGACTGATTAAAGAGGTATTATTTTGTCGTCTTTTACTTTCTCTGGATAGCATGTTCAGGCTGCTGCTTAATAGACCATATAATTTTACGTTATTAGCGTTTAGTGTATATCTTGGATCTTTGTATACTGTTACTTTGTATACTTTATATTTTTATTTTGATATTTTTGGGTATAACTGGGACCTTGGGTACACAATTTCATTCCGCCTCATGTATTTTTTTCTCATATATACCACATGTGATGTGAATGACGATACAGAACTTTGAACCTTGATCAATTTGGCTTCCAGTTCTAAAGTTAAAAACCTTGGTGTTATTTTTTTAGCCCCCACATTAAATATGTTACCAGAAAAGCTTTCCTTCACCTGCACAATATTGCTGAAATTAGAAACATCTAAAAATGATGCAGAAAAACTGGTTCATGCATTTGTCACATCTAGGCTGGACTACTGCAATTATTTGAAAACCGTTTAGAGAAGTCAAGGTCGAGAGCTTCAGATCTTACAAAAAGATCTGAAGCTCTCGACCTTGACTTCTCTAAACGGTTTTCAGAATCTATATGAATCCTGGCAAAAACCAATGCAGATTTGTTCCTGTCTTTGATTTTATACGTCTACCTTATAATGTTTTGCTAGTTTTTTGATACTTGTTAAAAAAAAATGTATTTCTTTCTTTTTTTTTCTTCTTTTTTTTCTCTTTTGTTTTCTATTGTTTATTGTTTAAGGAAATTCTACCATTGCTGTTCATCGTTCTTTAGTTTTAGCAGGTCGCTTTCGTAAATGAGCCATGAGGCTCAATAAGATTTACCTGACTAAATAAAGGTTGAATGAATGAATTTATTATCTGGGTGTCCAAACACTTCTTTAAAAAACCTTTAGTTGATCCAAAATGCTGCTGCCAGAGTCTTAACTGGAGTTAGTGGGAGAGATCATATCTCTGTTTTAGCTTCTCTCCATTGGCTCCGTCAAATCCAGAATTGAATTCAAAATCTTACATCTAACCTACAACGTTCTCAGCAACCTAGCTCCATCTTATATTACAGATCTTATTGTTCCATGTTTTCCTAACAGAGCGGTGTATGAATGTGTGTATGAATGGGTGGATGGTTGGTATTGTAAAGCGCTTTGGGGCCCCTCATTGGGGGCTGGAAAGCGCTATATAAATAAGCTCCATTTACCATTTACCACTTCATTGTCAGACTGCAGGCTATTTGTGCTGCCTAGATTTCCAAAAGCTGAATGGGAGGCAGAGCTTTCCGTTATCAGGCTCCTCTCTTGTGGAACCAACTTCCAGTTTCTGTCCATGAGACTGACACTGTCTACTTTTAAGATTAGGCATAAAGCATCACTGACATGATTTTGTAACTATGCATAAAATTTTGTAACTATGCATAAAATTGCTCAAAATATATATCTTGTATGCTGGTGAAGATTCTCAATATCTTGTATCATTTAACTATGTTTGTTTTTGCAAACAAAATGATAAATCAATTTAATTTTGCTTTAAAAGTGATTTTAAACTTCGCGCCGTGTTTATTTGTGGGAAATCCGATTACACACGAATGCAACATCTGTGACGTAGTATCAGGCAGAGACAGTCTGCGTGTGTCTGCAGCTCGCCTGAAGATCGCAGTTTTTTTTTTTACTTGAAAAATGCAGTTACATTGTGTCGCATTTGGGTGTTCTAATAACATCAGTGAACAAGTGAGCCTTTTCACTTTCCCAAAAGATAAAATACTTTGTCAAGAATGCAACAAAGCTGCACCCCTCGGAGCCCCCCCTTGCTCCACCTGAAGGTAAAGCCCGAGATACACTCATGCGTCCTCAGGTACGCCACTCTACGCGCGCATTTTGTGCGCATGTGTTTTGCTGATATGCTTCAGCATATGTCAGAAACTATACGCTCGCGTTCTCCTTGTTGTAATATGAGCAGCTGCACACGGAGGGGACTCGCTGATTGGTCACTTGCTGACACGCCTACTGAAATGATTGACAGCCTTCAGTCAGCTGAAAGTGAAACCTCGAGAATGCATCATGAGCAGCTCGCTCAGACTTCTGCGGTGTTCTGATACGGTGTTTCTACTATATATGTTATAAAAAGTTCTCTCAGAAATAAAAATAATAACAGGGAGCGCTTTTCCTGCAGCACACAGCCCACCAGGGAATATTTAAAACATCGCGCACCCAGGTAGGACCTGAATTCATTCATTTCAATCATCGAGTGAACGGAGGAAGAAGCGGTTACTTGACTTTAGGCAAAAAAACAAAAGAAAAGGCCCGATCAGCGATAAAGAAGGGGAATTTATTTCATTTGTGTAACATACAAAACAGTCCGGCGCCGGGAAGTTTATGGTCAGACACCGCGTATCGCGCACGCGTAGTAAAAAAAAAGCTTTGCGCGTACATGCCCTGAGGGGCTACGCTTTTGCCTTGACGTACGTACGCTGCGTATAGGCGTACCCAGAGCCGTATATATAGAGAGTTCTGACACTCTTTGAAGTCGCCAACTGGCAGTCAATCGTTCCAAACAACGGCCATGGAAACCTTGTGGAGCTGCGCCCTCTGGCGGCAACGGAGCGCTACTGCAGGCAGAGTCAGACTGTTAAACAGAGCATGGAACAAATCGCCCCCTCCATGACCCACGTGACTTCCGCATTCCATTCTTACAACGGATCTCTATGGAAGTGTCGCAACTCTCACTTTATATGGCTCTGGGCGTACCGTGAGGACGCTCGAGTGTATCTCGGCCTTAAGTCTCATACGGCTGCAGACCTAAATTAGATCCTGCTGTTTCTTGTTCCATCACCTGAACTATTTTCGGCTTCCCAAACTGAAGACAAATAGCTCATATCTTCACTTAGATTGCTAAATTCGTTGGGTTTTAAATTGTCCGCTATTAAAGAGACGTACCTAATACCAGAGCCCTCTGCCCGATACTACGCCACAGATGTTGCATTTGCATGTAATCGGATTTTCCATGAATAAACACGGCGCAAAGTTTAAAATCACTTTTAAAGCAAAATTAAATTGATTTATCATTTTGTTTGCAAAAACGAACATAGTTGAATGATACAAGATATATATTTTGAGCAATTTTATGCATAGTTACAAAATCACGTCAGTGACGCTTTAAGTCTTTCCTTTTTGATAAAGACTATATTCTATAGTTAGGGTTGGCTTGGTTTCCTGAACTATCCTTTAGTTATACTGCTAGGCTTAGACTACTGGAGGACAAATTGTCCATCTACAGTATCCTCAAATGAATAGTTACAAATGAATACAAATGCATATTTTATATTTGTAATTATTTCTATCTAAATGTGTTTTTTTTTTCTTTCCTCCAATAGAAAGTACCCCTGGACTTGCCATTCTGTATTTGTTTGTTTCTCCATCTTGTCCTCTCAAACCCAGTCGGTTGAAGCAGATGGCTGTTCATCCTGAACCTGGTTCTGCTGGAGTTTCTTCCTGTTAAAAGGAAGTTTTTCCTTTCGACTGTTGCCTTTGAGATTGCTCAGGACGGGAGACTGTGACGAAATGAATAAACTCAAATGAATTGAATTGTTCATATCAGCTGAAGATAAATTATGAATTTAGAGATCAAAGGAATCCGTATAGCAGCGGGATTAAGTTTCTTTAAACCTCTGGTCAAACTAATTTTAAAAAGCGTGTTGTCTGGTTCTCCACCTGCAGTTAAAAATAACAGCAGAAGTTTTAATATTTTATATTTAAAGAACTCTCCTCCATCAGCTTCAAACACGGCATTAGCTCCATCAAACTGGTTCCGGAACAGGGACAAAGATTTCTAGTGCTGCAGCAGAAGGAGTAGTTTGTTTTCACTAAGTCCCTCCCCTTTTTGTTCTAAAAAGGCGGGAATCACCATGGCGACCAGTGACTTAGCAGGTTCTGGGTCGGTGGAGTAGGTTTTTCTTTGTTGTATTGATCTGTCACGGTTCTGTTTAGAACTTATAAAGATTCTGCAGGTTTCAGGACCTAAAGTCCAAAACCAGAAACAGCAAACAGGAAAAAGTGTCAAAATAAGGCTCATCTTCTTCAAAATAAGAGTCTGGCTCTGTCACAGCTCAGATTGTTACAGGGGAGGTTCTGATGGAGTTTTGGTTCCCTTCAACATTCAACCCATTTCAGTTTGGAGAACCTCGTTGGGTTATAGTACCTGGAGAACTGAGATTACGATCTGGGTCCGGCTGGTCTGGATGGCGATGGTGCTCAGGGTGGAGTAGGACCCAATCGGTTTCAGCTCTCTGGTTCTGGTCTCCTTAATCTGGGGTACACATGTTGGTTCAGTCCCTTCTGTGGTTCCGGTCATGATGAGAGAAAAATTGAACCGGAGATCCTATTTCTGGAATAAGGAGCCAATTGGATCTCTTTACGGTTCTGATTCTGTTGTTTCTTTGTCCCACCATCAACCAACAGTCCAAACCTCCACAGACAGCTGCTGGTTCCCTGAACTCTGATGGTGGAACCTCCTACAGAACACAGAGAACAAGCGCTAGCATCAAAATGTTCTACAGTTCTGCTCAGTTTACAGAAAATTTAAAGTTAAAAAATCAGTTTTTGGTCTGTGGGAGAAAGCCGAAGTACCTGGAGACAACCCATTCATGCACAGAGAGAATAATGCAAACTCCACCCAGAAAGGTCCCAGGCCGGGATCTAAATGGGCGACCTTCTCGCTGAGAGGCAACAGCTCAACCAAATGAGCCACCATATGCATTAGTTACACATTTTTTATATAAAATGTTAATATAGAATATAAAAAGAAGAGGACCTAGGACAGAGCCTTGTGGAACACCCTTGGATACCAGAAGACTAGTGGCAGAAAGACCTTCCACCTGCACACACTGTAACCTGAAGAACAAGTCGTTCTTAAACCATTCAACTGCTTCTGAACAAGTCCAAAGTCAAATACAGTAGCCTCTTCAACAAAATGTCATGGTCAGCTGTATCAAAGGCCTTTGATAAACAAATAAAAAGAGCTGCACATGTTGCTTTTTATCTAAAGAACCAATAAAATCATTTTAAGTTGCTGTAGTAAGTAGTACTGTGCATTAATCTAAAACCAGACTGTAATTCAGTTAAAATACTATTAAAGGTTAAAGTGTTTCACTTGTTCACTAAGGCATCCAGAACCTTGGTCAATACAGACAGCCTGGAGATGGACCTGCAGTTACTCAAATTGGAAAAATGAAAAGATTGTCGGAATGAATTCTATGGAGCACTGAGAAAAATCAAAAATAAAACTTGGAAGCAATAAAATGCCTCCTAAAGCAATCGAGCATCTCAGGCAGTCAGAGAAAACTTAAGTCCTTCAGAAAGCAATTGGAGCTCTAAGTAACTTGTATCTCCTTTTAAGAATTTGATGATCTTCCAGAACTTCTGTGGATTATTTAGGTATCTTGAAAATTTGTACAAAATATATCGGGCTTTTGTGTTCCTTATAGCAACTGTTAAAGCATTACAGTTTCCTGAAGCTGAGCCAGAGTCTGATCCAATTTCACCCTTGCTGGTAAATCATGCTCTTGAAGCAGATTGGAGAGTTCAGGAGAAAAACCAAGCATTTTATCTACCTCTTACCCTAAATGTTATCAATGAAGCATGCTTATTTACAATTTTAATGAAGATACTGTATTATGAAAGAAGTTCCAAGCATGTTCAGTGTCAGGGATTGCATAGGTTCTGTCCCAACTCCGATGACCTGGATCACAAATGAAACCTTGTTCAGAGAAATGTTTCACGGGGTTTAGATTTAGGGTAGGTATTGCAGTGTTTCTCACTGCAGTGATGACACAGTGATCACTGATGTCATTAAACTCTGCAGCAGAAATACAGTATAGTGTATATATATTTTTTTCATTTACCCTTTATTTATCCAGGTAGTCTCATTGAGCCACGAGAACTCATTTTCAAGTGAGACCTGTTAGGGAGCAGATGGTGGGGGTTAAGGGCCTTGCTCAGGGGCCCAGGGTGGGGCGAATGAGGGTGGAGGCAGGTGTGGGTGTTTCACCTTTTTCCACCCACATTTTTTGATGTTGTACCGGGGCTTGAACCAGCGTCTTCCGATCACAGGCCCACCGTCTAACCACTGTGCCACCACTCCCCCAA
>JBBPBX010095295.1:0-13227 GCA_038048925.1 Garcialebias charrua
ATTGACATCTATCAAGCCATTTGTCCATTACCATATAATGGTCTCCTCCAAAAATAATTTCACAGTTTACATATACAGTACTGTACTGTATTTGAGACAGGCCTTTTAATGCATTGCTCAATTCTGTAAAGCTTTTTTTGTGTGTGTGTGTGACCGTTGTAAATATATATTACTGTATTATAAAACAAACCGCTAAATATGCATCATTCACCACCAAAAGTTTACACTATACAGGTAGTCCCCAACTTACGAGCGAGTTCCGTTCCTGCGAGGTGCTCGTAAGATGAAAATTCGTAAGTTGGAACACGAAGCACATGTTTTCGTAAGTCCGGATTTTCGCTCGTAAGTTGGAACATTTATGCTAGCGCTACTACGAACACTCGTTTTTCATCAAAAACGTTCATATTAGTTCATAAACATGGTCGGAAACGTGTTTCCAAATGGGTAGCTAACACACTTTCATCTAAAAACACAAAAAAGTGCAGTATTTTTTACGAATTTACTGCTTGTTCGCCAGCTCGTAAGTCCGGAACCTCGTAAGTAAGAGCGCTCGTAAGACGGGGACTACCTGTAATTTGTTATAAATAAGCAAAATCAGTTGTTTTTATTGATAACAATTACAAGTTGTTAGTTTACTTTCAGACATTGACGTGTAAAATTGAGACAGTTTGTCTCACAATGGCTATGGATGGATATAAATTCAAACTTAGTTCATGTGAACACTACATGCTTTCATCAATATTTAATTTATTTTTGTGCATTACTGATAAAACAGCTTGACAAATCTCAGGAAAAATCATGTAATATTGGATCATTTTCCTCAATAAATGACCAAGTATGATATTTTGTCTCATTTTTTTAACTGGGTTCTCTTTATCTACTTTTAGGACTTGTGTGAAAATCTGATGATGTTTTAGGTCATTTTTATGCAGAAATTTATAAAGTTTTAAAGGCTTCACAAACTTTCAAGCATCACTGTATGTGTGAATTTAAAGTTATAATTGTGCCTGATGTTCACGTTTTCTGTGGTCCCTGCAGATGTTCAGCAGATGGTTCTGATTAAAGAAGCTCCTGAAGTACAGATGCTTGGGATGGATCAACAGGATCCAGAGGCCCTCAACATAAAGGAGGAAGATGAAGAGAAACGTCTCTTTTTACAGCTTCATCAGCACCAAGTAAAAGAGGAAGATCTTCCAACCAGCAGTTCAGCTGACCAGATGAAAGCATCAACTAGTGGAGAGGACTGTGGAGGAGCAGAGACTACCAGGAACCCAGATCTGAATACTTATGGAGATGATTGCAGCTCTTCAGAGACTGAAGTCAGTGAGGATGATGAAGGTGATGATGTGAATGACTCTGACTCTCAGCTAAAAGACTTATCAGACTCTGGGTCAGAACCTGAAGACGGTGACAAAGACTGGAAGAAGAGCAGAGCTCCTGAGTCAGGCGTAAACACTGTCAACAAATCTTGCAGCTTCACTGAGCATGGGAAACAATTTCACAAGACGAGTCAGTCAGTGATGTCTTCAAGTTGTTTGGTTGTCAAGGAATGTGTTGAAGTGAAGAAAACTGGAGGCTCAGTCGAGAAAAGACAGTCAAGACAGACCTCATTTAGTTGTAAAGACTGTGGAAAAAGATTTAACAGAAAGGGTCATCTAAACAGACACATGATAGTTCACACAGGACAGAAAGCATTTGCTTGTGATCTTTGTGGACAAAGGTTTGGATATAAGTCAGCTTTAAACACACACATGATAGTTCACACAGGACAGACAGCATTTGTTTGTGATCTTTGTGGACAAAGGTTTGGATATAAGTCAGCTTTAAACACACACATGATAGTTCACACAGGACAGAAAGCATTTGTTTGTGATCTTTGTGGACAAAGGTTTGGACAGAAGTCAAATTTAAACACACACATGATAGTTCACACAGGACAGAAAGCATTTGTTTGTGATCTTTGTGGACAAAGGTTTGGACAGAAGTCAAATTTAAACACACACATGATAGTTCACACAGGACAGAAAGCATTTGTTTGTGATCTTTGTGGACAAAGGTTTGGACAGAAGTCAACTTTAAACACACACATGATAGTTCACACAGGACAGAAAGCATTTGCTTGTGATCTTTGTGGACAAAGGTTTGGACGGAAGTCAATTTAAACAAACACATGATAGTTCACACAGGACAGAAAGCATTTGCTTGTGATCTTTGTGGACAAAGGTTTGGACAGAAGTCAAATTTAAACAAACACATGATAGTTCACACAGGACAGAAAGCATTTGCTTGTGATCTTTGTGGACAAAGGTTTGGACAGAAGTCAATTTAAACACACACATGATAGTTCACACAGGACAGAAAGCATTTGCTTGTGATCTTTGTGGACAAAGGTTTGGACGGAAGTCCAGATTTAAACACACATGATAGTTCACACAGGACAGAAAGCATTTGCTTGTGATCTTTGTGGACAAAGGTTTGGACAGAAGTCAAATTTAAACTCACACATGAAAGTTCACACAGGACAGAAAGCATTTGTTTGTGATGTTTGTGGACAAAGGTTTGGATATAAGTCACATTTAAACAGACACATGGGGATCCACGTCAGAGAAAAGCAGTTTAACTGAATAACAACCTTTGTTTTGTCTTTTTATTATTTTTTATATTTTTTTTAATTAAATTTATTCATTTTACATCAATTAAAATCAACGTTTAAACATACAGTGTACCGTACAATATAAAAGACATAAAATGAAAGGAGGCAGAGAGAAGAAATAATCTTATAGTATCTGCCCCTTTTTTTTTTCTTCAAAAAAACACAAAAGCAAACTCAATCCAAACAATTAACTAATGCAATGTTTTTCTAGTAATTGAACAAAAAACTTCATTTTTTGACTAAATAATTACTAATAGAATCGATTTAACTAAAGATTTTCGTATTTTGTTAACAACTTAGATTTACCCTGATGCATGCTCAATAATCCAGGTAGAAAAATCCAAAAAAGCTAAGTCTGGTCCTCTGGACTCTAAATCTAAATTAGATTTAATCTTTTTTTTTTTTAAACACAAGCATAGATTTTGCGTATTTAACATTGTTTTCTAAATTGTTCCATAAATCAATTCCCTGTATCGAAACAGTCCGACCTTTCTAACTGGTCCTATACTGAGGTTTTGCAAAAATCTCAGTTCCCTTAAGACTATAACAAGACCTTCTTTTGACAAAAAACTTTTGAACGTTTGGAGGCAGTAAGTTGTGTTGAGCTTTATACATAACTAATGAAATATTATAATCCACCAAATCATAAAATTTCAATAACTTAAGTTGGTTAAATAATGTATTAGATGGATGACAATAAGGTTTTCCTAAAATAATTCTCACAGCTCTTTTCTGTAAAATAAAAACAGGCTTTGTCATAGTTTTAAATGCCTTTCCCCAAACTTCAACACAATAAATTAAATGTGGAACAAAAATGGTATTATATAACAAATGCAAAGCTGTCTCATTCAAAAAATCTTTAACTTTATACAGTACCGCAGTAGATCTGGCTAACTTAATTTTTACCGAAGTGATGTGCTGTTTCCACGACAGTTTGTCATCAATTATCACACCCAAAAACTTCACCTCATTAACTCTCTTGACTTCCACACCATCAATTTTTAGAAAAAAATCCATATTCTTTTTTGTATTACTAAATAGCATGTAATTGGTTTTTCCAAGATTCAGTGATAGCTTGTTTAATTTAAACCAGGTTTGTATTTTTGCAACTTCCATTGTTATCAACGCAGTCATTTGTTCAAGGTCACTACCAAAATAAAAGAAGGTAGTATCATCAGCAAATAATATACAATTTAGCAGTTCAGACACCTTCACTAAATCATTTACGTATAAAATAAACAACTTTCGTCCGAGTATCGAGCCCTGCGGGACTCCACATGTAATTGGACAGAAATCAGATTTTGTATCATCAACATACACAAACTGCTTTCTGTCCATCAAATAACTTTGTATCCACTGCAGAGCTCACCCTCTAATACCATACCTGTTCAGTTTAGTGACAAGCATAGTATGGTCAATAGTGTCAAACGCTTTTCTTAAGTCAACAAATAAACTTATGCAGTGTTGTTTTTGATCTATGGCTGTGGTGATTTTTTCTGTTAATTCCATAAGTGCCATTGATGTGGAATTTTTTGCTCTGAATCCATATTGGCTAGCACTCAAGATGTCGTGTTTTTCAAGAAATTTATCCAATTTGTTTACAAATACTTTTTCAAGAATTTTAGAGAATTGTGGTAACAGTGAAATGGGTCTATAATTGTCAAAAACACCTTAATCACCGTTTTTAAAAATAGGGATCACTTTAGCAATTTTCATATTATCAGGAAATATGCCCTCTGAAAGAGACAAGTTACATATGTAAGTAAATGGTTCAATGACCTGATGTATTATATTTTTTACAACCACCATATCCATATCAACCCAATCCCTAGATCTCTTGTCTGGAAATTTTTCAACTATCAAAAGTATTTCCTTATTGTCAATTTCTTGTAAAATCATAGTATCTCCACAGTCTTCAATCAAATAGTTCACATTTCCATCAACACTTGGGATTTCATTTGCAAGATTTGGCCCTATATTCACAAAATGGTTATTAAATTCGTTTACAATTTCATTTTCATCTTGCGTTTCTTCATTGTCTTTCATGAAAAACTGTGATAAGCTCGTATTTTTTGGGGGATTTTTCAAAACACTGTTCAAAACTCTCCAGGTTCCCTTCATATCACCATTTGTTTTGTGTAATAAATCACTATAAAATTCTCTCTTTTGTCTTTTTATAATTCCTGTTAATTTGTTCTTGTATTTTTTATATTTAATCTCCGCCTCGGGAGTTCTGCATTTCAAGAAACAAGAATACAGATAGTTTTTTTTTCTTGCATGCATTTCTTAAACCTGTTGTCATCCATGGTTGATCAATGGAACGTATATTGTGTTTTTGCACACAATTTTTTTTGTACAAGACATCCAAGATATTCATAAACTCATCATAAGATTTGTTTACATCAGTCACGTGTAGTAATATAGGAAGGGGTCAGTTTACTGACTTACCTATATTTTAGATGTATAAATTGGCAGGGTTTAGACTGAGATAAAAATACATCATTAATTAAACGGGTTCTCTCTTTTTCAGCTTAATACCAATAATTCTATACCTTGACCAGATGTAATTCACAGGAAACGTTAAACTTATGTTGGCACAGCAGGACTGGACCATTTATTTAACATAATTGTAAATTACATCACACATTTGTACATGATTGGTTGATTATTTTTCCTATAATTAACTTCAGCACAGATGAAATATAGGAACAACAGAACAAGTGAAGGATGATATTTTACTCATTTCTGCAGGTACATTAACTTAGTTTCTGGCTTAGGAAGATAAAGGTTTAGGAGGAGAAAAATGGAGGAAGAAAAGTTAAGAGTCGGAGTTATCTTGATGTGTTTAACCAGAAACATGGCAGCTCTCCGGCTGAACTCGGCTACACGTTGGTACCCTTGGCAAAGCATTTGACGACTTTTACCTCGTGAAGATGGTCAGTCTCCCTCGGTCCAGTTTGGTCAGTTCGTTTACCATTCTCAGCGTCTCCAGACGTGCGCCTTGACTCGAACCGAAAGTAACGGCAGCTCCTGGTGTTGTTTTCAAGATAAGACGTTCCTTAAAGGAATGTCAATAAAAGAGAGCTTTTTCAGCTGTTGAAGATGACTTATAACTTGGCAAGTTATAAGCCTTTAACTGAATGACGTGGTCATTAGCGTGTTGACCAGACGATCATCAGTTCTTTGGGGAACCTCATCATGGCATTGAGGTCCTCAGCAAACTCCTCAGTTCCAGCAAAAGCTTAGAACTTTAAGGAAGGATCTGTGATCAGTGACTTGTTGTTCTTCTCTGATTGGTCCAAACAAACCAGTGGATGAAGGTCACTCGGATAGGAGAAGATCAGTTTTTAGAACAGAGAAGAAGTTGTTTAGAATGAAGACAGAGAAACAGATTAGACTGGAGCCAGCTTCATAAAACAACTGATTAAAACTGTGTTCTAACTTCTAACAAAACTGATCGAGTTCAGTCTGACATATTAATTCACTTTCACCGTTTGATTCATCATATGAAGAAGTGATCATTATTTTGAAATAACATTGGATTTCCAACTTGAATTAAACAGTTTGAATTAAACAGTCTTTGACTTAACAAACATTGAATTCAATAATGCTTATACAAGTAACACAAGGTTATTCATTAACACAAAAAGAGGAATAAGAGAGTCTCTTATGACTTATTGTGTTTTGATTCAAAATAATGTAATAAAATAGTGTTAATGTCCTTTTTCTGAGAGTATCAGTGAAAAGGTGTCACTGGGACAGTTCAAGTATCAGAACGGGCATGGTCATGCCCACTACATCTCCCCCCTTTTGGAAGTCATCGCCAGTCCTTGGGGATGGGGTCCAACACGAAAGGAAACCTTGAACTGTCTCTGATCTTGAAGTAATCCAGCAAGTGGAAAAAAAAATCAAAAATTATAATCCCATAAAGTTTTTGGAAATTCCATACTGTTCGTAGGTAATCCCATTGCGGTAAGCTTTTAATCCCTTGGAAAACTGAGTCTGTTAACTCTTGGAAAACAAAGTCTGTGATCCTTTGGAAAACAAAGTCTTATAATCCACAGCGGTAATTCCACAGCAGTAATTCCATATCGATTAGAGTTGTTGATTTCATCAGCAACAATTGTTTTTATCAGCATGTAGAGGGGATCCCTCGATTGACGCAGAGGAGGCGACCCTTGGATGAAGGTTGAAGACCAACGTTGAAGTAGCAGGTCCCCACATCGAAGGTTGAAGGCTGGTTGGTTTCCAGTCCGTGCCACTCTGGTTCTATGTGTCATGCAATTATGTGGTTTTAGGTGGGCTTATGATTGGGATTTTACATTAGCCTCACCTATATGCACCTGGTATGTAAGCTATCATGGTTTAGATCAGCTATAACTACCAATTAAGGGGTGGATCATTCATCAAAAGTTAAATATAGGGATCTACGTCTATAAAAGGTTCAGGAGGGCTTCTGTAACGAAGGCCTCTTCTTCCAAACTATTCCTCCATTCATAATTTAAGTTAAATTAACTAAGATAGAAAAGAAAATGTAGTTTGCTCTAAATGTCTGTTGTCCTTTAAGACAAACGACGCAAGATTTGGTATTCCCTATAAATTTTGAAGTCTATGGCGAGACTCATCAAAAACGAATAGGTAATCTAGAATAGAAACGACCAAATCGGTTCTACTTAAATGATTGTGAGATCAGTGTAGATTATAGTACTTTAAGTAGCATTAATCTACAATGACACTTCAATTACTGAGGTTTAACAAAATGAAAACTGCATGTTGGCATAGTTAAATCCATTTAAGTCTTTAACTTATCATTAATAAAAACCTCTTTTGCCTGGGAGTGTTCAGAAAACAATACCAAGTTTCAATAACAACAAAAGTAGCAATTAAGCAACTAGAAAACAACGTTTCACTGTTTCAACTCACTGTGGTCGTCAGAATCCAAGGTGTATCACACAAGAAAACAGGTCTTAGCTTTATAACCGATGTCAATTAAATCCCGCAGATTTAAACGGTTGTTAAGGTTAGTTTTTTGTTGTGGGTTTTTAGCCTTAGCGTTTCTAAGTTCTAGTTGGAACCATTTCTTTTAGCAACTAATATAGTTTAAACTGTTTAGTTTATTTACTATCGTGTGCTTGGACGACCTTAATTTCCCATGAAGTCTGTGAGTTTGCGAGATCTTTGTGGGGTTATTGAAATCTTTGTCTTTGTCTTGAGCATGACCTAACATCACCCCCCTGTGGTCATGGGGGACCACGCACACAGGTGAGGACGTCCATCCATGGGCACGAGTTAGGATGCCTTTGTTTAGTCTAAGCTGTTCGCGCAGCTTATCGGGAACCGTACACAGGAACCTTATAGGTTTCGGCCAACGTTTCTTCTTATGTTTACCTCTTTCTGTGTAACTCAGGTGTGTCACAACTGTCGGCGCAGTCGCAGGCGTGTCTGATTGTTCAGACTGCGACGGGTCACTGTTGTTGGTGTGCGAGCCTTTCCCCCCTTTGTCTGAAGAGGGGCTCTTTGAGTCTGTAGAAACTGTGTCATTTCTGATTAGTTCTAGACTCAAATGCTCTTGAACCAAGGTTTCATCGAAAGCTTGGCTGATTGCCGATTTATCTGTCCCAGAGGACAGTACAGCGTCTTCGGTGTGGGATCCGTGGATCTCCACACCTTCTTCTACCTGTGGTAGGTAGTGTTCAGTGAGTGCTGATTGTTTTAGCTCACAGAGGAGGTTCTCATGTTGGGCCCCGGTTGGGTCCAACTGTTGTGTCTCTTCTGCCTCAACTGTATTTGAAGGTTCACTTACCGGGCTTGTGCTCTCGGTTGGGGAGTCATCCATGCCTTCTGCAGTACCATCTGTTAGACAGACACCGTCATGACCTTCAGGATCTTGTTGACTGTCAGCATTTTGTTTGCTGTCAACATATTTATTGTCAACATCTGTGGCATCTGTGTCGATGTTATTGTTGTTAACCGTGAGCTCTGAGTTTTTGTGAAAGATAGTGTTGCACATCGCTCCAGGTAGGTCAATGTTGTTAGTGTCATTATCAATGATAACGCCACTCATTGTATCAGGTTGGTCAAGCACTGTAACATTCAAATCTACCAACAAACAACTTACTTCCTCTGTCTCTTCCGAGAATAGAGGTGTTGGGCCATTATTCCGGGACATTCGTGACTCTTTGCCTGTCTCGAACTGTTCTGTTCGAGGCGCGGGAGGTGCAGTTCCAAGGCTCGGGGGTTTCTGTTGGGACCACGCATTGTTACATGAGTATAGGTCCTCATACTTCAATTTCTTTTGAAGTTCACCCACCGGTAGACCTTGGTTTTCACCCACCTGGTTCGTTCTGAACCATTTTGGGTCTCTTAAAGAGTCAACACCTACCTTTTGTGGTTCATCGCTTGTCTCAGACTTTTCAATCTGAGGTGCTCCAGGAGCGGGGCTCCCTCGAAACCATTGTAAGTCACCGTTCCAGCTGGCACCAACCTTTCGTTGTTTGTCAGTTTGAAAATCTTGTTTATTCTTGCTTGCATTATCCAACTCTTCCAACAACCGACGTATGTTCTCCCTCTCTTCTGAAGTCAGAGGGCCATTGATACGACAGTGTTTATTCTCGCATTCTATAGGAGGGAGAACCTCTCCTATTTTTAGCGACTGGGATACGACCTTTTGACCTGGGCACACCTCAGAGGGTGTTTTGCTTTGCATGTGAGCCTCAAAGACCGTTACAGCACCCTGTTTGATTTCATCCAAAGATGTTACTTCTAATTGACACCAGGTGTACAATGGCAACTTGAATCTAATATCAGAGATTAGATTATTTCTGAAAACAGATTTGAAAAGCGTCTGCTCTTCAAGTCCTGGTTCCATTATGTCACCTGTATACGCCTTGAAAATTCTGTCACAGAACAGCGATGGATGTTCATCTTTTCTTTGCAAGACATTTCGGGCAGCTAAGTAGTCACCACACAATGAGAGAGATTTTCTCTCTGTGCGAGATGCAGGGGGAGCAGGTCCTCGGCTTTGGGGTTCCTCTTGGGATCCTTTGATGTATGAGTCTTCTAGAGGCACATACTGTATGAGCCTTGGACGCGCACCTTCTTGAACTTCCATCTTTGTATTGATTTTTTGTGAAAATCAATAAGACAGCTCGTATTTTAATGTGTGCAAATAAATCTTCACTTTTAATGTAGCACTGAGTCAATCAAACTAACCAGCTGTCTGGTTTAAGTGTTTCACCGTGTAATAAGTATTTCTATTCATAGGTACCTTCTTTCAGGACTTACCCTTAATGAACCTGTAAAAGTTAAATGCCCTCTTGCAGTGTTAACTTTATATATAACTTATTTTTTAACAACAGTTACTAACTAAGCCAAGCATGATTTCCGTTTTACTTACTCAAACACTTTTTAAAAGATTTGAAATAAATGCAATATTCACACTAAAATGTTCCCAGGAAGCTGCTCCATCATGCCTTAAAAAGATGTATTGCAGTTTGGCTAAACTGTTTTGCTGTATTTTGACAGTTATCAGGAGTGAAAATAGGATTTCTTGTTTGTTATTTTAAATATTCTTTTATTTAAAATAAACTGGAGTTTTTGTATGCTCAACATAACATTACAGATGTTTTAAAATAAATGCAGAGGGTTTAGCATCTATTCTGTGTAAATGTTTCTTGTTCTCATTCTTTTAACCAGCAGATTGCAGGTTTTCAAAGCTTAAATTACCACAATGTGACTGTAATTACTCATTCTGGCCGCTATAGAGGCGCTGTTGGCTCTAATGGTGTGTTCACACAGAGCAGCGTTTTGACCTCCAAGCTTCCAGCTTCCATGTAAAGTCAATGGTGGACGCACCTAGGCACCTCCTGGCGTCTGGCGTCAGGTCGCGTGCGTGTTGCGCGTTCTGAGGAGCGTTTTTCCGTGTACGTGAACCGGCGTCGGCTTCCAAGTTCCGCTTCAGCTGAGCTGAAGTTTTCGCGGTTCAAACGTTCAAACGCCGCTCAAATCTACCTGATTGGTTGGTGTGTCAACCAATCAGGGAGAGTCGGGGTGGAGCTATGTGACGCGGAACGAGGGGACGGTTGTGCGCATGCGCAACTGTGTGACGCATTGTTTGTTGGACAGATAGAAAGCGCGAAGTTGTGTACAATGGAGGAGAAACTCATCGTTGCTGTGTGTACCCATCCAGTCCTTTACGACCAGTCAAATGTCCTCTACAGAGACAGAAATAAAAAGCTCGTTGCCTGGCGGAGTGTCAGTGATGAAGTCGGTTTACCGGGTAAGTTTTTAATGGTGAACGTTTCACGTTTAGCCAGTTTAAGCTCTGCTAGCCGTTTTGATTTGATGTTTGTTCATTCATTATAAAAGAACAATACAAGACACTTTCATCAGATACAAGAATACAAGTCCATCCATCCATCCATCCATTTTCTTCCGCTTATCCGGGGTCGGGTCGCGGGGGTAGCAGCCTAAGTAGGGAGGCCCAGACTTCCCTCTCCCCAGCCACTTGGAGCAGCTCCTCTGGGGGAATCCCAAGGCGTTCCCAGGCCAGCCGAGAAACATAGTCCCTCCAGCGTATCCTGGGTCTTCCTCTGGGTCTCCTCCCGGTGGGACATGCCCGGAACACCTCACCAGGGAGGCGTCCAGGAGGCATCCTAACCAGATGCCCGAGCCACCTCAACTGGCTCCTCTCGATGTGGAGAAGCAGCGGCTCTACTCCGAGTCCCTCCCGGATGACTGAGCTTCTCACCCTATCTCTAAGGGAGAGTCCAGCCACCCTGCGGAGAAAACTCATTTCAGCCGCTTGTATCCGAGATCTTGTTCTTTCGGTCATAACCCAAAGCTCATGACCATAGATGAGGGTGGGAACGTAGATCGATCGGTAAATTGAGAGCTTTGCCTTTTGACTCAGCTCTCTCTTCACCACGACAGACCGGTACAGCGCCCGCTTCACTGCGGACGCTGCACCTATCCGCCTATCGATCTCACGCTCCAGTTTTCCCTCATTCGTGAACAAGATCCCGAGATACTTAAACTCCTCCACTTGGGTAAGGACCTCCTCCCCGACCCGGAGAGGGCACGCTACCCTTTTCCGGCTCAAGACCATGGCCTCGGATTTGGAGGAACTGATCCTCATCCCGGCCGCATCACATTCAGCTGCAAACCGCTCCAGCGAAAGCTGTAGATCACGAGCTGATGAAGCCAATAGGACCACATCATCTGCAAAAAACAGAGAAGCGATTCTAAGGCCACCAAAACGGATCCTCTCAACACCTTGGCTGCGCCTAGAAATTCTGTCCATAAAAGTTATGAACAGAATCGGTGACAAAGGGCAACCTTGGCGGAGTCCAACTCTCACCGGAAACGAGCCTGACTTACTGCCGGCAATGCGGACCAAGCTCTGACACCGGTCGTACAGGGACCTAACAGCCCATATCAATGGGCCTGGTACCCCATACTCCCGGAGTACCCGCCACAGAACCCCCCGAGGGACGCGGTCGAATGCCTTTTCCAAGTCTACAAAGCACATGTAAACTGGTTGGGCAAACTCCCACGCACCCTCCAGGACCCTGTTGAGGGTGTAGAGCTGGTCTAGTGTTCCACGACCAGGACGAAAACCACACTGCTCCTCCTGAATCCGAGGTTCGACTATCCGACGGACCCTCCTCTCCAGAACCCCTGAATAGACCTTACCAGGGAGGCTTAAGAGTGTGATCCCTCTATAGTTGGAACACACCCTACGGTCCCCCTTTTTGAATAGGGGAACCACCACCCCAGTCTGCCAATCCAAGGGAACTGCCCCCGATGTCCACGCGATATTGCAGAGTCGCGTAAGCCAACACAACCCCACAACATCCAGAGCCCTAAGGAACTCAGGACGAATCTCATCCACCCCGGAGCCTTGCCACCGCGGAGCTTTTTAACCACCTCGGCGACCTCAGCACCAGAGATTGGAGAGCCCGACCCAAAGTCCCCAGGCTCCGCTTCCTCAGTGGAAGACGTGCCAGTAGGATTGAGGAGGTCTTCGAAGTACTCCGCCCACCGACTCACAACATCCCGAGTTGAGGTCAACAGCACGCCATCCCCACCATAAATGGTGTTGGTCGCGTACCGCTTTCCCCCCCTGAGACGCCGGATGGTGGACCAGAATCGCCTCGAAGCCGTACGGAAGTCATTCTCCATGGCCTCTCCGAACTCCTCCCACGCCCGAGTTTTTGCCTCAGCAACCACCCGAGCCGCATGCCGCTTGGACTGCCGGTACCTATCTGCTGCTTCCGGGGTCCCACAGGCCAAAAAGGCCCAATAGGACTCCTTCTTCAGCTTGACAGCATCCCTCACCGCCGGTGTCCACCACCGGGTTCGAGGGTTGCCACCACGACAGGCACCAACAACCTTGCGGCCACAACTCCGATAAGCTGCCTCGACAATAGAGGCGCGAAACATGGTCCACTCGGGCTCAATGTCCCCCGCCTCCCTCGGAACGTGTTCAAAGCTCTCCCGGAGGTGGGAGTTAAAGCTCCGTCTTACGGGAGACTCTGCCAGACGTTCCCAGCAGACCCTCACAATACGTTTGG
>JBBPBX010095296.1:0-13226 GCA_038048925.1 Garcialebias charrua
ACTGCGGACGCTGCACCTATCCGCCTATCGATCTCACGCTCCAGTTTTCCCTCATTCGTGAACAAGATCCCGAGATACTTAAACTCCTCCACTTGGGGCAGGACCTCCTCCCCGACCCGGAGAGGGCATGCTACCCTTTTCCGGCTCAAGACCATGGCCTCGGATTTGGAGGAACTGATCCTCATCCCGGCTGCATCACATTCAGCTGCAAACCGCTCCAGCGAAAGCTGTAGATCACGAACTGATGAAGCCAATAGGACCACATCATCTGCAAAAAACAGAGAAGCGATTCTAAGGCCACCAAAACGGATCCTCTCAACACCTTGGCTGCGCCTAGAAATTCTGTCCATAAAAGTTATGAACAGAATCGGTGACAAAGGGCAACCTTGGCGGAGTCCAACTCTCACAGGGAACGAGCCTGACTTACTGCCAGCGATGCGGACCAAGCTCTGACACCGGTCGTACAGGGACCCAACAGCCCGTATCAAAGGGCCCGGTACCCCATACTCCCGGAGTACCCCCCACAGAAGCCCCCGAGGGACGCGGTCGAATGCCTTTTCCAAGTCCACAAAGCACATGTAAACTGGTTGGGCAAACTCCCACGCACCCTCCAGGACCCTGTTGAGGGTGTAGAGCTGGTCTAGTGTTCCACGACCAGGACGAAAACCACACTGCTCCTCCTGAATCCGAGGTTCGACTATCCGACGGACCCTCCTCTCCAGAACCCCTGAATAGACCTTACCAGGGAGGCTTAAGAGTGTGATCCCCCTATAGTTGGAACACACCCTACGGTCCCCCTTTTTGAATAGGGGAACCACCACCCCAGTCTGCCAATCCAAGGGAACTGCCCCCGATGTCCACGCGATATTGCAGAGTCGCGTAAGCCAACACAACCCCACAACATCCAGAGCCCTAAGGAACTCAGGACGAATCTCATCCACCCCAGGAGCCTTGCCACCGCGGAGCTTTTTAACCACCTCGGCGACCTCAGCACCAGAGATTGGAGAGCCCGACCCAAAGTCCCCAGGCTCCACTTCCTCAGTGGAAGACGTGCCAGTAGGATTGAGGAGGTCTTCGAAGTACTCCGCCCACCGACTCACAACATCCCGAGTTGAGGTCAACAGCACGCCATCCCCACCATAAATGGTGTTGGTCGCGTACCGCTTTCCCCCCCTGAGACGTCGGATGGTGGACCAGAATCGCCTCGAAGCCGTACGGAAGTCATTCTCCATGGCCTCTCCGAACTCCTCCCACGCCCGAGTTTTTGCCTCAGCAACCACCCGAGCCGCATGCCGCTTGGACTGCCGGTATCTATCTGCTGCTTCCGGGGTCCCACAGGCCAAAAAGGCCCAATAGGACTCCTTTTTCAGCCTGACAGCATCCCTCACCGCCGGTGTCCACCACCGGGTTCTAGGGTTGCCACCACGACAGGCACCAACAACCTTGCGGCCACAACTCTGATAAGCTGCCTCGACAATAGAGGCGCGGAACATGGCCCACTCGGGCTCAATGTCCCCCGCCTCCCTCGGAACGTGTTCAAAGCTCTCCCGGAGGTGGGAGTTAAAGCTCCGTCTTACGGGAGACTCTGCCAGACGTTCCCAGCAGACCCTCACAATACGTTTGGGTCTGCCAGGTCTGACCGGCATCCTCCCCCACCATCGGAGCCAACTCACCACCAGGTAGTGGTCAGTTGACAGCTCCGCCCCTCTCTTCACCCGAGTGTCCAGGACATGCGGCCGCAGATCAGATGAGACGACAACAAAGTCGATCATCGAACTGCGACCTAAGGTGTCCTGGTGCCAAGAGCACACATGGACACCCTTATGCCTGAACATGGTGTTTGTTATGGACAATCCATGACGAGCACAGAAGTCCAACAACAGAACACCGCTCGGGTTCAGATCAGGGGGGCCGTTCCTCCCAACCACACCCCTCCAGGTCTCACTGTCATTGCCCACGTGAGCGTTGAAGTCCCCCAGCAGAACAAGGGAGTCCCCAGGAGGCGCACCCTCCAATACCCCCTCCAAGGACTCCAAAAAGGGTGGGTAATCTGCGCTGCCGTTTGGCGCATAGGCACAAACAACAGTCAGAGCCCGTCCCCCCACACGTAGGCGAAGGGAGGCTACCCTCTCGTTCACCGGGGTGAACCCCAACGTACAGGCACCGAGATGGGGGGCAACCAGTATGCCCACTCCTGCTCGGCGCCTCTCACCAGGGGCAACTCCAGAGTGGAAGAGTGTCCAACCCCTCTCAAGGAAACTGGTTCCAGAGCCAGAGCCATGCGTTGAGGTGAGTCCGACTATTTCTAGCCGGAACCTCTCAACCTCACACACTAGCTCAGGCTCCTTCCCCACCAGAGAGGTGACATTCCATGTCCCAATGGCCAGCTTCTGTAGCCGAGGATCAGACCGCCAGGGTCCCCGCCCTCGGCCACCACCCATTCCACAATGCACCCGACCCCTTTGGCCCCTCTCACAGGTGGTGAGCCCATATTTTTATTAATTATGATAATTTGTAAAGTTGGACGCTCGTAGGTCAGGGCGCTCGTAAGTCGGGGACCACCTGTACACTGTTTGTTGATAGTGGGTTTGTTTGAATGTTGACTGTGACAGGATTGGCTACCTGTGCACTGCCTTGTATTTTTTGGGCATGGTCATTTCTTTCATGAGGCTGTTCTTCATTGTGCTGATTGTTGTTGTAAAATAAAATTAATTGTTGTCCTCATATAGCAGCGTATTTGATCAACTCATGCATCAGCTTATTATGTTTACCTGCCATTGTTTGTTTCACTGAAAGTGTGTGTGTTCATTTCCGGTATAACCAGAAGAGTGCTAGCCTTACACAAACAATTAACTCAGGGAGATGTTAAGAAAATTCTGGAAGCCCAGAGCATGCACAAACAATACCTTAGGGAGTGGTGAAGAACCTTCTAGAAGATAAGATCAGAACAGGTTATACCCAAAAACTGGGAGCTGCCCTAGTAAGAATATAAAAGACCAGATACTTCCTCCTTCGGACAAGACAACGCAGATCGGCCATAACTGAGAGAACTTCTGAACAGGTTGTATGGTTGGGTTGTTTTCCATTAAATGCGCATTTAATGATCTAACATGACTCTGTGTTCATTGTACTTTAATCAATAATCATAATTAAAGTGAGTTTGGAATTTCAAGTACCTTTTCTGTCGTGTTTTCACTCCAGCATTCCATCCAAAGAGAAACTAAAAACCAACTCGAGCAGAAAGTAAGCTGAAATACGCAACAGTGTCAGGGAAGAACTCACACTGCTGTTGAACATGTTCACTCGTTCCCTGCGCAGGGCTGATAGGTTCCGCTTCAACGAGTTCTCTACAGAGCTCCCCGCTCTGATTCTCTGCTTCTTCATAAGCTGTGGCTTCTGCTTCAGCTGCAGCTATTGCTTTTTGACACTGGAGGACATGTAGATCTGCATCTAGTTCAGCTTTTTGTTTCATCATGTCAGCTTCTTTTTTAGCGAAGGCTAGTTGCGCACGTGCTGCTTGAGCTTTAGCGTAGGCCCTCGCAGCTGAAGAACTTGTTGATGATGAAGACGTTCGATGAGACTGCCTGGTGGGTGCTCTGGATACCTGTGACCTGGTGTCGAATGGTTGTGGTTGCTGCTCCCCTGTAGCTGATTGAGTGGTAACTTCTGGTTGTTGCTCATCACCAGTAGCTTTACTTGACTGCTCAGCATCGTAGTCTCTGTGATAGCTTCTCCCCGAGCGAAGACTCATGTTGCTTAAGTAGCTCTGTATGCTTGAACCCGCTGAGTACCGTCTTTTTACTGTGCTGTCCTCACGACACGTGACTATGTGAGGCTAGACAGCCAGCTAACAAAAAGTAAATAATAAAAAAAAGTCCCCACTCAAGCTTGCTTTCTTGATTTTTACTGAAGACTTCTTGAACTTTCTTTACTTTGTAAGTTTTTGTAACTGAAATGTACAGAAAAGAAAAACGAATGAATAATACATGCCAACGTTATACACACCATGCTTAAACAATACAATAGCTTAGCTCAACTTAGCTCAAACACGTGCTCTCAACGTGCTCAAACACGTGCTCAGCCCTTTGATAAGGGCTGTTAGGTCCCTGTACGACCGGTGTCAGAGCTTGGTCCGCATTGCCGGCAGTAAGTCAGGCTCGTTTCCGGTGAGAGTTGGACTCCGCCAAGGTTGCCCTTTGTCACCGATTCTGTTCATAACTTTTATGGACAGAATTTCTAGGCGCAGCCAAGGTGTTGAGAGGATCCGTTTTGGTGGCCTTAGAATCGCTTCTCTGTTTTTTGCAGATGATGTGGTCCTACTGGCTTCATCAGTTCGTGATTTACAACTTTCACTGGAGCGGTTTGCAGCCGAGTGTGATGCGGCCGGGATGAGGATCAGTTCCTCCAAATCCGAGGCCATGGTCTTGAGCCGGAAAAGGGTAGCATGCCCTCTCCGGGTCGGGGAGGAGGTCCTGCCCCAAGTGGAGGAGTTTAAGTATCTCGGGATCTTGTTCACGAATGAGGGAAAACTGGAGCGTGAGATCGATAGGCGGATAGGTGCAGCATCCGCAGTGAAGCGGGCGCTGTACCGGTCTGTCGTGGTGAAGAGAGAGCTGAGTCAAAAGGCAAAGCTCTCAATTTACCGATCGATCTACGTTCCCACCCTCATCTATGGTCATGAGCTTTGGGTTATGACCGAAAGAACAAGATCTCGGATACAAGCGGCTGAAATGAGTTTTCTCCGCAGGGTGGCTGGACTCTCCCTTAGAGATAGGGTGAGAAGCTCAGTCATCCGGGAGGGACTCGGAGTAGAGCCGCTGCTTCTCCACATCGAGAGGAGCCAGTTGAGGTGGCTCGGGCATCTGGTTAGGATGCCTCCTGGACGCCTCCCTGGTGAGGTGTTCCGGGCATGTCCCACCGGGAGGAGACCCAGAGGAAGACCCAGGACACGCTGGAGGGACTATGTTTCTCGGCTGGCCTGGGAACGCCTTGGGATTCCCCCGGAGGAGCTGCTCCAAGTGGCTGGGGAGAGGGAAGTCTGGGCCTCCCTACTTAGGCTGCTACCCCCGCGACCCGACCCCGGATAAGCGGAAGAAGATGGATGGATGGATGGATGGATGGACGTGCTCTCAACAGCACCACAGTACCCAACCAACTCAATATTACAAACACGTTAAATGGTGTTCCTATTTTAATACTTACAAAGACGAAAACCTTCCAAGGTACAAGTGGCAAGAGCATATTTAGCGCTATGAGTTATCTTAACCGCTGTTAACGGCTGTTTTTGACAAACTTGTTCCGATACGTCAAAGATTGTACCTTACGCAAGAGTGCTCACTCCTAGCGTGCAGCATGTAAAACGATATTCTCAAGGGAGATGGGAGCCACTCTGACCAGAATTTAAAACCCAAACATCTTCTACATTTCTACCATGCATTTACTTAAGCTAGTTATAACTTTAAATTTATGTCTTTTAACAAAAGGCAGCACACCCACCACCTTGCATGTGAAAGTTTTGAACAAAGTTATTGCACAATCTCCTGAAGCTCGGAAGGTATGATGGGAGTACTTCTCAGCCACCACCACACCAATGTTCAGCTTAATACTGTATTTGTAAAACTGACTGAGTTCCAGAGTTGCTGTAGTAATCTTTGCTAACAAATAGTCAGGGTTCACAGGTTTTAAAATTAGACATTTCACAATCAATTTGTGCTCAGTGTACTGGTTGGTAATAATTATCAGCTCCTACAACACCATCTGTTAGCTCAAAAGCGCTGAAATTACCTAAGTTAGTGTCAGTGTTGTTAGTTTGTTAAAATTGGTTGGCTTTGGCAGAAATTCTGAATTAAATTCACTCCAAAATGCATTTAATTGCACTTTGTAGATGTACATGCTACAAATCCAACATCTGTTCACTGGTTCATGGAATATTTTGTTTGCAGACAGACCACTGAATGTCCATCTTTCAGTTGGTAATAAAAACAACTGTTGAGTATTTATTAATAGTAATATTTAGTATTTATTTTATTAATTGACATGTTATAGACTTAAGATAAATAATGAAATAATTATGTCATAAGTATTTTTTAAGCAAGCTTTTGGGGGATATTTGACTTATAATTTTTATTTTATTTTCAATGAAACCCCAACTCCACCTCTTCTAAACGAAACATCAGGATGCCTTTATCTTATAGCCTAGTCCTGATTTAAAGCTCCGCTGACATCATCTTTTAACTTTCCATAAAATGGCACAACATATATATATATTAAGATTGACCTCTGATCGTTTTTGCTAAAACAATGTTAAATTAATTAAAATTCCTCTCAAAAACAGTTTAAAATTAGCGCCATTTTTTTCACATGATAAATACAGATTTTCCCATCGCGCGATTATGACGTCAGACACAGAGTCGCCTCAACTGCTCGAATTGAATACAATGGACGAAGATGCAAACACATCCGTCCAATTTAGCCATTTAAAACTTTATATTTTAGCGGTTTGTCTTCAGAGAAGCCAAAGTTATTTCGAGTAAACAGCAGGTTATAATTTTTTTTCAGCTCCTGCTGGTTTTTGGAGACTTTTCACTTCAGGAAGTGAGCAGGTGTGTGATGACTTACACCAGCTGCAAGTTGAGAGGCAGAAGGAATTCTACAACATGTAAATCGTTTCCACAGCACTGAAATGGTAACAATATTCTTTGATGTAAATCTGTTGATTTTCTGTGGTTCTGATTATGTCCTCTGCGTCCAGACCTACAACACCTGGACATCCAGGAGGGTGCATGGACGAGGAGGTGGTGGAGTCTGAAGAAGTGTACAAGCAGCAGGATGAGGAGAAACTAGACAGATGTCCTCTGCGTCCAGACCTACAACACCTGGACATCCAGGAGGGTGGACGAGGAGGTGGTGGAGTCTGAAGAAGTGTACAAGCAGCAGGATGAGGAGAAACTAGTTCTTAATGACACAGCTAGCTGCTCAGTAAAATTGAATTTCTAGTAAAATTCTGATTTTGCAGATTTACAGCTGTAAAGTGTCATTTTTACAGAGCTGATGAAGTCAAACACCACTTGCTGATATTTTTTAAACTCAATTTTTTTTGATAATCTGTTCATATTAATGTTTCCCCAGAGGTTTTCATATATTTGATAATATGGGATGGTTTTATTTTAATAAAATGTTTTTTTTAACATTCACCAATTTTGTTTTTACTAAAGTACGAGCTGTGAGTTGTAGATGAACGAATGAAATTAAAACAGATACACAAATATTCTCACAAAGAATAACTCAACACTAACAGATAATATAGTGTACTACTGTAACTTTATTTACACATAACTACAGAAACACTTGGTTCATTGTTATCCTTTTTTTTTCAAACAATATGTTCATTTGAACTGTCAGAAAAAATATTAAATTCATATTTTCATTGATTCATTTTCATCTCAATGCTCTGGCCAGTTGTAGTATTTCTGCATATTTTGATGTCTTGATGCACAAACGTAGCTTTCTGTAGCATCAGTCCTGGTGTTCTAATGGATTCTGCAGCATCAGTCCTGGTGTTCTACAGATCATGAAGACGTCTCCATCTGTTCTTTAACAATATCAAGGTTTGTTCTCCTCCACCTGGGTCCACTCTTCAGGTGAAGATATTTCTGTGAATTGATGATAAAACACACAGACACACACAGTATATATTATATGCAGTATACTGTATATTAAGACAATGGGTCAAACTAATGTCATGTATTTCCATCATTTTAATGATACACCACTATAACACCAAGTGATGTCCAAATTAAATAGAAAAATAAATATGAAATATTTTCAACATGTTGACTGGATTACATAACAAAGCTGACAAATTGAAGCAACATGATCAGCAGGAGCCTGTGCAAATTGTTTTGTACACAAACTAATAACTAATAATGTTGAATAATTATTAGAAACATTAACTAATATATTACCATTTCAGTGCTGTGGAAACGATTTACATGTTGTAGAATTCCTTCTGCCTCTCAACTTGCAGCTGGTGTAAGTCATCACACACCTGCTCACTTCCTGAAGTGAAAAGTCTCCAAAAACCAGCAGGAGCTGAAAAAAAATTATAACCTGCTGTTTACTCGAAATAACTTTGGCTTCTCTGAAGACAAACCGCTAAAATATAAAGTTTTAAATGGCTAAATTGGACGGATGCGTTTGCATCTTCGTCCATTGTATTCAATGTGCGCAGTTGAGGCGACTCTGTGTCTGACGTCATAATCGCGCGACGGGAAAATCCGTATTTATCATGTAAAAAAAAACGGCGCTAATTTTAAACTGTTTTTGAGAGGAATTTTAATTAATTTAACATTGTTTTAGCAAAAACGATCAGAGGTCAATCTTAATATATATATATATATATATGTTGTGCCATTTTATGGAAAGTTAAAAGATGATGTCAGCGGAGCTTTAAGGGCTTCATTTATTTGCAATTTTCCCAAAATAACAACACTAGTCATTTACGTTGCTGATTGGGTAAAATAGTATTTATAGAGCACTGAAATTTGCATTGCCGAACATTGCAAATTCTTTAATGCCCTGTTTATGTAATTAGGGTTTGAGAAATTGCTGCAATTTACCTGAACTCTCCAGAGTGTTTTGTGTTGGAACGAATATTTCACCTTTAGACTATTGATCACGAACACAAGTTATTTTGTTTTTGCCCAGTAACAAGAAGTGCTGAAATTGTTGCATACCACAGTAAACTGAAGGAAAACATTGAACCTTCAAACTCAGCTAACACAGACACACATTTGATTAAAAAATATTTTTGAAAGTTTGTAGTAAAGAACTTTGGATAACAAATAATGCTCAATTCAAAGAAAAAATGTTGAAGGAAGCCACTAAACTGAAAATAAGTTGGGTTTGTTTGAAAAATAAAAATTACATTTGTACACAATTTGGGCAGTTAAGCATTCTAGATTAATCTTCCTGGGGGTAACAATTAAATATTTATTCTTAGTTATGTATATGTCAAATGATTAGATCTATTTTATCCATATGCGTCTCAATCTGGATGCATTCTGTCTTGAGCCAAGCTGTAGGACCTCATACTGCACGACCTGGCATTAGTAGCCAAGTACTTGGATGTCTCTGAAAATGTGTTTGGCCTTCAGCTGATTAAAGATAAAAATCTTCATTAACTGTCAAGAATTAGGTTTTTGGATTCATAATTCAACTAGACAACAAGAATGGTTAAATACATTTATTGTATTGCTGATTCTGATGGGAGTCCGGAGCCAATTGCAGGAACATGTTTTCTGAGGCAGGTGAGGTGGGAGCCTCCTGTCGGAGCTTGCTGAGATTATGTCACTACAACCGGTAGGAAAGCCGCTGTGGAGGGAGATCTTTAATGCTGAAGGGAGGTCTTTAATGCTGTGAACAGCGGGACAATCTTAGGCCGTGGTCCGAAAGGCGAGGCACAGGGATTCAGAGGTCTAAAAACGTAAAAATGTCAATCCATATTATAAATCCAATATCTGTAAAGCAGAAGAGGTAGTTGTTACCAGGGGCAGAAGGGCAGAAAAAAAACCAGATGAGGAGTAGGCATAGCGGTAAATCTAAAAGACGAGGGGTAAGGTCGAATCCAAAAAACAAGGCATGAGGTCGAGACAAGAATGTCAGGGGTGAACATGAAAAATGTCCAGATTTCTAATACCATGAATGGTTTGATAATCTGGCAGAGGCTTGGTGTGGATGGGGCTCTCAAGTGCGTGTGGTAGGTATAGGGCTTGAGCGCTGATTAGCAGTGGTGAAGGGGTCATGGCAGATGGCAGAAAGCGGTGATCATGGCAGGAACATTCTAATTCTACATTTTTTTTTAATGTTTGTCCAAAAGTCTTTTTTTTTATTATGATTATTATTATCATCATTATCTTCTTCTTCTTCTTTCGGCCTTTCCCTTTTCAGGGGTCGCCACAGCGAGTCATCCTCCTCCACCTCACTCTGTCCTCTGCATCCTCTGTCCTCACTCCAACTACCTTCATGTCCTCTCTAACTGCATCCATATATCTCCTCTTTGGCCTTCCTCTGTGTCTTTTTCCTGGCAGCTGCATTTCTAACATCCTTCTACCAATATACCCACTGTCCCTCCTCTGGACATGTCCAAACCATCTCAGTCTGGCCTCCCTAACTTTATCTCCCAGTTGTTCAACATGTGCTGTACCTCTGATTATCTCATTCCTGATCTTATCCATCCTTGTCACTCCTAAGGAGAACCTCAGCATCTTCATTTCTGCTACTTCCAGTTCTTTCTCCTGTCTTTTTGTCAATGACACTGTCTCCAGACCATACAACATAGCTGGTCTCACCACTGTCTTGTAAACTTTTCCTTTGACCTTTGCTGACACCTTTTTGTCACAAATCACTCCTGAAACTTTTCTCCATCCACTCCATCCTGCCTGGACTCTCTTTTTCACCTCTTTACCACATTCCCCATTTTCCTGGACAGTGGACCCCAAGTACTTGAAGTCCTGCACCTTTGTGACCTCTGCTCCTTGTAGCCTCACTGTTCCACTGGCCTCCCTCTCATTCACACACATGTACTCTGTCTTACTACGGCTGACTTTCATTCCTCTTCTTTCAAGTGCATACCTCCACCTCTCCAAGTTCTCTTCCACTTGTTCCCTGTTCTCACCACATATCACAATGTCATCTGCAAACATCATAGTCCATGGGGATTCCTGCCTGACCTCATCTGTTAGTCGGTCCATCACCAGAGCAAACAAGAAGGGGCTCAGAGCCGATCCTTGATGCAATCCCACCTCCACATTGAAGCTATCTGTCACTCCTACAGCACATCTCACCACTGTCCTGCTGTCTTCATACATGTCCTGTACCAGTCTAACATACTTTTCTGCCACTCCAGATTTCCTCATGCAATACCACACCTCTTCTCTTGGCACCCTGTCATATGCTTTTTCTAAATCCACAAACACACAATGGAGTTCTTTCTGACCCTCTCTGTACTTCTCTATCAACATCCTCAAAGCAAAGATGGCATCTGTGGTGCTCTTTCTTGGCATGAAACCATACTGCTGCTCACAGATAGTCACCTCTTGTCTAAGCCTTGCTTCCACAACTCTCTCCCAGATCTTCATTGTGTGGCTCATCAACTTAATTCCCCTGTAGTTGCTACAACTCTGTACATCACCCTTGTTCTTAAAAATGGGAACCAGCACACTTCTTCTCCATTCTTTAGGCATTTTCTCACCCTCAAATATTCCATTAAATATTTGAGTCAAAAACCTCACTGCCACCTCTCCAAGACATTTCCAAACCTCCACTGGTATGTCATCAGGTCCTACTGCCTTCCCCTTCTTCATTCTTTTCAGAGCTTTCCGGACTTCACCCTCACTAATCTTTCCCACTTCCTGGTCCACAGTTTCTATGACCTCCACTCTTCTTTCTCTTTCATTCTCTTCATTCATTAGCTCCTCAAAGTAATCCTTCCATCTTCCCATCACACTCTCCTCACTTGTTAGAACATTCCCATTCCCATCTTTAATAAGCCTAACCTGCTGCACATCCTTTCCAGCCTGATCCCTCTGTCTTGCCAATCGGTACAAGTCCTTCTCGCCCTCTTTAGTGTCCAGTCTCCCATACAACTCATTGTACGCCCTCTGCTTTGCCTTAGCTACTTCCCTCTTTGCTCTATGTCCCATCTCCTTATATTCCTGTCTCCTCTCTTCAGTCCTCTCACTGTCATATTTCTTCTTGGCTAATCTCTTTCTTTGAATGGCGTCCTGCACTTCACTATTCCACCACCAGGTTTCCTTATCATCCATTCTCTGTCCAGATGACACACCAAGTACCTTCCTACCTGTCTCTCTAATTACTGTTGCTGTAGTAGCCCAGTCACTTGGAAGCTCTTTCTTACCACCCAGAGCCTTTAACAGCTCGTCTCTGAATTTCTCACAACATTCTTCCTTCTTTAGCTTCCACCATTTGGTCTTCTTCTCTGATTTTACTCTTTTTCTCTTCTTCACAACAACAGTCATTCTACACACAACCATCCGATGCTGTCTGGCCACACTCTCCCCTGCCACAACCTTACAGTCTCCAATCTCCCTCAGGTTTCCTCTTCTACACAGAATGTAGTCGACCTGTGTACTCCTTCCTCCACTCTTATAGGTCACTCTATGTTCCTCCCTCTTTTGGAAATAGGTATTGACTATAGCCATTTCCATTCTCTTGGCAAAATCCACCACCATCTGTCCTTCCTGGTTTCTTTCCTTGACACCAAACCTACCCATCACTTCCTCATCCCCTCTGTTTCCTTCACCAACATGTCCATTCAGGTCTGCTCCAATCACCACTCTTTCCTCCCTGGGAATACTCTCTATCACTTCATCCAAATCTTTCCAAAATGTATCTTTCTCCTCCCCATCACATCCAACCTGTGGAGCATAACCACTGACTATGTTTAGCATCAGACCTTCTACTTCTACCTTCAGACACATCACCCTATCTGACACTCTCTTCACCTCTACTACATTCTTTGCCAACTCCTCCTTCAGGACCACCCCTACTCCATTTCTCTTTCTATCCACACCATGGTAAAACAGTTTGAACCCTGCTCCAATGCTGCGAGCCTTGCTGCCCTTCCACTTGGTCTCTTGGACACATAAAACATCTACCTTTCTTCTCTGCATCATGTCAGCCAGCTCTCTACCTTTGCCTGTCATTGTCCCCACATTTAGAGTTGCAACCCTCAGTCCTACATTCTTCACTTTCCTCCTCTCACTCTGTCTCCTGACACGCTTCCCTCCTCGGGGTCTTTGAATCATAGGTTGGATGTATCATCATTATCATTACTATTATTTACAGTATTTTTTTATCTTTTTTTTATTTCATTATTTGCAGTTTGATGAGGTTCTGTTTGTTTATTTTATTCTGATTTGTAAGATGAACTGACCCACTGTGGTCACAGTAAACTATAATTTTTATGCATTGATCACAAAACAACAGTCTGAGAAGCAGTTTGTAGCACTGATTTTATTTATTTATTTTCTTTTTAGATGGTAGCTTTGCAGAAATCCTCTGATGCACACCACATAGTTTTATGGGATAAAATCTTGCGTTTTAAATGTTAAAAACACTAATATTGTCTGGTCGGAATTTGTTGCAGTTTTTACAGAGACATTAGCAGACCTACAGCCCACTGTGTGATGTGGACGTGTGTACAT
>JBBPBX010095297.1:0-13226 GCA_038048925.1 Garcialebias charrua
TACTGTATGTGTGTGTTTGTGTGTGTATGTATGTATGTAGGTACAGTATATGCAGATATACATGTACAGTATGTATGTGCATATATAAACACATATTATATGCATATATTGTCACGAATGGGTTTTTGGATTCAAAGACAGCCAGACACAGGAGTGCAAAAAACAAGAACAGTTTTTATTATATTTGCTGCTGGTTGCTGGAGTCAGGGTCCAAGGTGAGAGTCCAGACTTCTCAGTCTGTGTGTGGCAAGTGGAATCCAGAGGGAAAGTCAAAAGCAGTCAGGGTCGTTACCATGGTCAGAAGTGCAGATAAATCCAAATGGGGCAAGGCGAGGAGTCCAAAAACAGGCAGAGGTTTGTGGTCAAAGCAAGGTTGCAAGGCATGAACAAGATTCTATGATTAAAGGCTTCACTATCAGGGACTGTGGAAGGTATAATAATTCAGCACTGGTGGAGAGTGAGAATGCAGCTTTTAAATGGTGCAGAGCAGGTGAACTAGCTGGCTGAACAGGTGAGTGGAATCATTGCTGATTGCTGGGAGGCGTGGCATGGAGTGCAGGCTTGAGCTGGAGGATGGGTGATAGGCATTACAAAGCAGGTGAAGATAAACTATGACAAAAGGGGCTGAAAACAATAACAGGAGGGAGTGAGTGTGAAGGCAGGGCCAATGGGAGGTGGGTCAGCGGGGCCGCTGATCATGACATATATAAACATATATATGCATATATATATATACACACATATACATGTATACATCAATCAATCAAACTTTATTTATAGAGCCCTTTTCAGCAGTCAGAAGGTGCACAAAGTGCTGAACAATACAGAAGTAAAAACAAACAAGCCTGGTGGCTGCCTGGTGGGGCTCGGGTCCTCTGGTCCTGTTGGGCCTGGGACTGAGGGGTGGGCATCCTCGGTGCCTGGGCCTTGGTGCCTAGGCCTGGGGCTACGTCGGTGCAGCGGGTTCCGGCGGGGGCCTGTGAGTATGTCGCTGTTGGCCCCGGGGCGTCATTGTGTGTAGTCGCTGGTGGGGATCTTCCGGTTCTCCCCTATAGAGCTTTGGAGCACACGTCACTGTGTGGGCGGGTGTCGGGGGCGTGTCGGGGCGTTCCGGTCTCGACCGCCATGTTTGTTGTCTTCAGAAAAAAATAAAAGAAATTCAGGAGATTTCTTGCGTCACGGTTCTGAAAAGCAGGCAAAATAAAGTGGACTGTATCCTAATAAGCTTCTCCCAGGTGAGAAAAAAAAACTACATGGAAAAAATCGGTATAATTGGAAATGTTGCCCGTTTGAAATAAATAAATAAATGGAGCAGAGACCCGGAGTAATACTTACCTCCACTGACATTCCCTTCCCAGTCATTTTAGCAGACCAGGGGCCTCATGTATCAACCGTGCGTGCGCACAAAAACATTGCGCACGTCACTTTCCACGCAAAACCCCGTATGTATCAAAACTGAACTGAACGTGAATATATGCGCATCCAGGTACATATCCACGCAAGCTCCCGAGCAGGCGTACGCACGTTTCTGTGGTTCTTGTTCCTTTGGCGACACTTACAGGTGTTTCAGAGAAACTGAAGCCCCACAGTCTGTGGTTGACTTTAAGAGCGGCTTGAAGACCTTTCTTTTCAACCGAGCATACTTTACTCCTCATGATTCTACTTTTGATCTTAGCTGATACTGTTGTTGATTTTAATTGTTTTATTATTTGTCTTATTGACATTCAAATATGTTGCACCTTGTAGCACTTTGAGATTTCCATTAATGAAAAGTGCGTTATAAATTGAATTCATTATTATTATTATTATTATTATTATTATTATTATTATTATTATTAACTGTTCATGATGTGAAAATGATTAATATTCCCTCCAAACACACGATTAACAAGTATTACATCCACATGACGCAGTGAAATAAAGGACGCGCAAAGTTGTGCCAAAAATAAATTTAACAGGAACGGATTCATTCAGCCTTACTGGAGAATAAATAGTGTAACACGCAGAGCATTTATTTAGAAACAGATATAATTTTCTGATCTAGGATATGGCTTATCAGCCGTTTTCAGAAATAATCATTTTTCAGTTTGGCACTGCTGCTGCGCTCTGGGGAGCCGTGCATCACGCGTGCATACAGAAGCAGCGGTCAAACTGTTCCACAGAGGGAGCTGCAGGTCGATCGGGACTGTGCAGTCCAGTCCACACAAAGCCGGATCATGTCCAATGGAATGTCTCATCCATATGATTCCAAAGGCTGAGTGGTCGCGCTTGGAGCGCGCCGCGCGCACCCTCACCGGTGTTGACACGGCAGCTGGAGGTGATTCATTATCTGCGTTTATTGTAGATTTCTCCAAAATGACACGTGAAAGTACACCTTATATAACTTGTAGGAGAGTAAAAGCTTCACAGACAGACTGCGCACAGGGCTGCGGACTGATGTCATGAAATGTCTCCACCAAGACGCACAGACTCGTTTCTTCACATCATCTACATAAACAAAGATCTATGTTCTAGCAAACATCCAAGTAAGTTCCTCTGTGTTTACAGTAATAATGGTAATAAACTCGTGCGCAAAGTTAATATTTCCACACAGAATGAATGAATGAGCCGGTTCGCGCACCACAGCAGGGTGCGCGCGCACACAAATACCGACAATCACTCGTTCTTTGCATGATGAACACATTTTATTACTATTCTTACTTAGGATGTTTGTCCTCACTCATATTATATTATATTCATTATTTTCCCGAATCTAGAAATCATTTCTGATCGCGCAGGGATCAAACAAACATGTCCTTCACACATGCAGGAAGTAATTTGCATCTGTTTAACATATGTAAATGTAGGCGTGTCAGGGGAGGTGTCTCACGTGCGCTCAGTTCCACGTCAATTGTGATGTACAAAAGGAATGTGCGTGGATTCAGGTGTACGCTCAGTTTGATACATCCGGATCCTTTTGTGCGTGCACACATTTCTGGGTTTGACCGTACGTCACTTTTCAGTGAGGAATCCACGCAAGTCTTTGATACATGAGGCCCCTGGTCTGTGTCAGTGTTTACACCACAAATAATTTTTATAATTACAAATCACTGGGAGAGCTGGTCCAATCTATGAACAGCTGGGTAGATGATTTGGACATTTTTAAAGCCCCCAGATTGTAAATACGTTGAAGGTACGTTGTTTTTGGCTCCTTAATTGTACATAAATTATTAATTTACATTTCTTTCAGAATCAAACAACCTTCTGTATGCTAGGAGTATTAAAAACTGAGAACACTTGATTTTTAAAGTATGTTTTTTAACTAAATTACAAAGGTCCAAGTTGAAAATTACCTTATTTTTAATGACTTGAGCATGTCTAATAACATGTAGACTTCAAATCTTGATTAGATTACTATAATCACTATATACAGTATATGTATTAAGATGCATATATATACTGTATATTATAGATTGTCTTTTCATTCACCATTTTAATTGTGTTCACAGGTTCTGCTCTGACTCTGAGCCACCAGAACACCGTGGGTCATGCTGAGTAACAGTGTGTCTACACACAGAAATAAAATGGTGTGTGAATCATCAAAACACCTACATTAAAATACAGCGAGCAGTAAAAAAAATCTTAAAGTTAAAGCATGTGGTTTCATCATAAACACCAACTCCTGAACTTGGAGCATCTCCTGATGGACTCAGTGTGATCGCTGCTGCCTGGAGAAAGTTCCCTCACAGATACAAGACATGCAGCATCCAGCAGCTGGAGGCAGGAGATGAAGTTCACCTGCAGAAGCATCACCCACTCTGCACAGGTGCATAATCAAACCACTGTGACCTTGTGTGGACCACACAGACATGGCTGGACGTCTACAGAAAGCATGAAGCTTCCTAAAGATATTTCTCAGAGCTTGTACTTCAAGGGAGACATAATTATGTAAAACATGCTGTTGACTTATATTTGCACATTTTTGTGTGTTTTCTATAAAATGTATTAACTCACACGTTCATCACATTTACTGGAAATGTTTAATTACATCAAATGTTTACTTCAAAATGGATCTGTTTCATTTCAAATTCAAACAATGACAACAATACGGCAAAGCAATGAAGTCCTGTATAGTACCTGACTTTTTTGTGTCACCCCTAAGAAATTCTTTGTCTAGCTGTTTTTTATTCAGCTCTGACCTGAGCTCCCTGTTTTCCTGTAAGAGACGATTAATTTCTGCTCTTCTTTGTTCGCACAACTGACATTCTGTTTGTCGCCTTTTTGCTGCTGGTTCATCTTCCTCCTCCCCATCTGCAGCGACAGTGATGTCCTCTCGTGGGGTTTCCACCGCAGACTCCACAACTTGCTCATGCTCCTCTCCAGCAGCCTCCACCACCTGTTGGTGCTCATCTTCTGCTGCCACTACCACCTGTTGGTGATCATCTTCTGCTGCCTCCATCACCTGCTGATGATCATCTCCTGCTGCCTCCACCACCTGTTGATGATCATCTCCTGCTGCCTCCATCACCTGCTGATGATCATCTCCTGCTGCCTCCACCACCTGTTGGTGATCATCTCCTGCTGCCTCCATCACCTGTTGGTGCTCATCTCCTGCTGCCTCCATCACCTGCTGATGATCATCTCCTGCTGCCTCCACCACCTGTTGGTGATCATCTCCTGCTGCCTCCATCACCTGTTGGTGCTCATCTCCTGCTGCCTCCATCACCTGCTGATGATCATCTCCTGCTGCCTCCACCACCTGCTGATGATCATCTTCTGCTGCCTCCACTGCTTGTTGATTTTGCCTTTCCATCACTTCCTTCATCTTCCCCTTGTGCTCTGCTGTAACGTCTCTTTAATGGACGAGCATGTCGGTCTGATGTTGACACTTTCACCTCGGAGTGTCCCAAGTGCAGTGTTGGAGCCCAGTCGGGATTTGACTCATCCATCTCATAAGAAGATTTGCCTTGAAGAGAACGCAGATCAGTAATATAATTATTGCCAGAAAACATTACTGTCATCCATCTAGTATATTATTTTTTGAGTTGAAATTACTGAAGTTCCATTGGTAGATTACCTTATTTTAATGGTGATGTATAAATGTCATAACAATGTACTACCCTTAAATATTCAGACACATTTTGTTAAAAGATGAAGCGCTTTAATGTGTAATATGTTGAAATTTGAAAATTGAGATGAGTTACTCATTTTTTGTTACTTATAGATTATTCTTTGAATAGATTGTTTGGAAAAGGGGCAGATATAATAAGATAGTTTCTTCTTTCTGCTGCCTTTCATTTTATATTTTCTTTTTTTTGTCTTTGTTGGGTATTTATTTTGATAAAATGAATAAAGAAATAAATTAATAATAAAAAACAATATGCTACAGTCAATGTGACAACACAATCAACTTTAAACAGTTTATTTTAAAATAACACAGATGTCCGACCTAAACTTGGTTGACCCACTATGCACTGAACTCGACCAAAACATGATACACCTTGACAAAATGGCACAACTCCAGTAAACTGATTTAAAATACTCACCTGAATGGAAATGTCTGGAACAAACAAGCATGTATCTTGTGATGTTGGAGAACGTTACATCAGGACGTCTCACTGCTGATATCCATGCCTCCTTTTTGTTATGGCCGACACAAGCTCGCCCTCGCGTTGTTTCCAGGTAGGGAAACTATAAAACGAGAGTCCGTTTTCTATTTTTTTACCTTTTCTGTCGTGTGAACGGACATTGCATCCTATTACACAGCAATTTAGGACCATTGCTAAGCTGTTGAAACCTGATTCGAACAAAATACGAGCAAGGCAGGAAAAATGGCAGATCGACAAAAAACTACAAAAAAAACTACCCACAATGCTGTGCGCGGTGGACCAGTGACGTCACGCTCCAAAGCTCTATGATTGGATCTGGGGGGTGGGTGAGTGTGTCGTCCTGTTTGGTTGGCCCTGGGGGCTCCGCGCTCGGGGTCCCTCTTGGGGTCTTGGGCTCTGGTCCCCCCTTTGTCTGCCTCGGGTCTTGGGGGTCGGTCTCTTATGCTTCACGGTCACTATTGAATGTTCTATTATGCCCCTTTTCCACTCGCTCGGCCCAGAGCGGCTCAGTCTGGTCCGGTCTGGTTCAGTTCGGATCGGCTCACATGTAGGTTTGTCTCAACTCACTACTGCAGCCCTTCTGTGGGCGGGGTGTAGAATCTCACTCGTCCTACCACGTGGTGGCGGTAGTGTTACCTCAAGCTATTTACTAGCCACCACTAAACGTTAGAAGAAGAACACCCTGCAGGACCTTGTCTCACCACCTGTTGGCGGTAATGTCCCTTGAGCTATTTAATGCTCTAATCTTACTTTATAGACTTTTCAGCTTGTTTTAAACCCATGTGTTTTCCATTTTGTTTCTTTATAATAAAGATTATTCTCATATATGCACAAGGTTCCTGTTAACATTGCTTAACACATCGATCGCACTGCCCTGTAATCAGTTAAACTATTTTTACAGTAAGGTACAGATTAGGAATTAATTAGGTTTCAATTGGCCCTGTAATATTAAAGGTTAGTATTTCATTAAATTTAAACGGTAATATTTTGTCAGGGATAATTCAAAGTCAAATGCAAATGGATAATTTGGTTTAAACTGTCCCTTAAACATTAAAAGTGTGTTTCTTTAAACGTAAAAACAAAGTATTAATAATTAAATGTTTGATGATCAGGAAACTCGTTTGGGCATCCAAGAACAGCTTCATCGGGGTTGATGTTGACGTCTGTGCATCCTTGGAAAAGCTGCTGCACCCACGACCCGACATCAGGAAGGATGGATGGATGGGTTCATGTTGACGTTGTGCATCCTGGCAAAAGCTGCTGCACTACCCATGACACGACATCAGGAAGGATGGATGGATGGATGGAGGGCTGTTCAAATCTAATAATCTTTTTCTTATGATTCTTTAAAGGTCAAATGCAAATGGAAAATATTCTTAACTTCCAGTATGTTTTTAAACAAACACTATACTGTACACACTTAACATTGTAAAATATGTTTAGGAAATTATTGTTCAATGACACCACTTAAGAAAAAAATGTTTATTATGAAAACTAAGAAGTGAAAAAAGCACAAAAATAAATACTGCATCCACCTAAATGATTTTTTTCCCGTTGTCTCATGGGCTTCCTCCAGAAGACACAAGTTGATAAATTCTGGTGTTGACTTCTTCCTCTTAACTGTAAAAAAAGAAAAACATGGTTACCGGTAATTCAGTCTAGAAACGGTTTTATATGTAGATATATTTTATAAGATATATATAAGATATATATACATATATCTTATATCTCAGAAACCACAAAGCAGATATTTTTCAAACTAACATAGTGTAATCACAAGATGTTCATGTATACACTGTAAGCTGTTGGAGTTATTTTAATTAAAATTCGATTTTTTATAGACATAAGTGTGTCGACCTAGCTTATTTTTTTTCTACTAGTATTTAACACATATCTTATATCTCAGAAACCACAAAGCAGATATTTTTCAAACCAACAGAGTGTAATCACAAGATGTTCATGTACACACTGTAAGCTGTTGGAGTTATTTGAATTAAAATTCGATTTTTTTTATAATTTATTTTCGTAGCACATGTGACAGGTTTGGAAGTAGTCAAAACAAATCAATTTAAATCCAGCAGATTTGACCACAACGTGACATTATTAAGGAATTGTTCACCTGAGGAACCCTCGTGGTATAAAGCCAGCTATGAAATATATTTTTTAAGCTTTTATTTAGCTACATTTAAAAGAAAGAACGCCGATCGACCCCACCCGCGCGTGCATGTGACGTGCACGTGTCGACCTACTTTGTTAAATCCAGCTGATTTGACCACAACGTGAAATTATTAAGGACCTGTTCAGCTCAAGCACCCTCTTGATATAACGTCAGCTATGAAATATATTTTTTAAAGCGTTTATTTAGCTACATTATATAGAAATAAAGCTGATTTGACCACAATGTGAAATTATTAAGGACCTGTTCAGCTCAAGCACCCTCTTGATATAACGTCAGCTATGAAATATATTTTTTAAAGCGTTTATTTAGCTACATTATATAGAAATAAAGCCGGCTCACGTGCGCGCGCGTGCACGTGGCGAAACTACTTTTTTAAATCCTGCCGTTTTGACAACAACGTGAATTTATTAAGGAATAGTTCAGCTTAAGACACATGTTTGCTATAATTTTAAATACAAATAATTGTTTTTACCGTGTTAATCTTGTAAAGTCCTTCCGTGTTTGCTGCCTCGCGGCAGCCACTTCCTCAAACTCAGTCCAGCCTCCTCCCCACGGTTCGGGTCCAGCCGGCCTCAGCCCTGCTCTGAGATGAGTCCGGAATCTCGCGGCGCATCTGTGAGGTGGAAATGCTGTCCAATGCGCGTTTGGCACGCAAATATGACGTCACATTCGACCCGCGCCACCAAGAGGAAAAGGGGCATTAGAGAAGCCTTATACACTTATGCATGCTCACAACCACACACAAATAGATGCAGGGATGTATATGAGGCATAGTATGTAGATATGTCGATGTGTATGTGACTGCATATGCATGTATATGTATGTATGTATATATTATGTAGCACCCCACTGCTCTGTCCGCCAGTAACTGGGGCAAGAACTTAAACTCACTGGTGGGGTGGCTATTTGGGTTCGTTAAGTTCTGGTAGATACCACACAGGTTTACCTATGTTGAGTAAATCCTTACTCACCTAATTACCATACACACCTTTAATGTAACATAAATCACTCCAGACAACCAACTAACTGAACAGTTTCTTTTAATAAGAACTTAGAAAAATAACTCTTCCACCACATGAAGCTGCACAATACCCCAAAATGATGTAAAACAACAATAAAGTATGGTCTTCAATTCTCATTTGACATGTTCCCAAAATAAAATAAAACCAATACTGTAAAGCACTTTTTCTCACTTTAACTTTGTGTTTTTGTTTTTTATTAAAGCTCCTTTCTCTTAACCATTGTTGTAATATAACCAGAATTCAATTTTTGTCACTAACAGAACTCCATAAATTTAACGTAACTGTACCGTTCTAAACCAATATCACACACGGGCCCCACTCACACACACACACACCAACACAACCCGGTACCGGTAATATGCTTGCGTTGCAGGCCTGATGAAGCTAGGGTGCGCTGTCGTCGTGGAAATCCTCTTCTCCCCCGTTTAAACAACCAACACCAACCTGCGCTCCTCAGTAATGTCCTCTCCGTCGTCAAAGTTGCTTTGTGAGTCCAATTTCTTTTAGAACTCAGCCCCCTGATTTGCAGGACTACTTTTTAGTCTCACAGGAGCAGCGTCGCCATGGTGACGCTTTTCTCTCGCCACTTTGGATCAGCAGCAGTCCTCGGATCAGAAGAAGTTCTCTGCCTTTCTTCCCTCAGACACTTCTGCAGGTTTATACACTTTGTATAGGTTTACTTGTGACTCAAACAGTCCACTTTGTTCTCCCACCTCAAAGTCTGTCGTTGGCAACAATCTCCATCCGTTCTTTTTCTTTCTCCTTCCCGCCTCTCCTTTCTTCTTCTTCCCATCAACCCCCTGTCCCGTTTTTCTCCATGTCGCGTTCACTTGTCTCTCGTTAACCTCACGACTTTCGTAGAGAGGACGTTCAATACAGTCTTTAAAATAATGAGGTAAATGATTAAACAATAATACACTTGTTTAAGTAAACAAGTCTCCTCGAGAAAAGCTTCAGCTTTCATATATTTCTCTCGTTACAACAGTAACCGCTCCCCGCATGTATAATCACTCAGTTTTAAAAATATACAAGAACAATAATACAAGCTTCTCACTTATATTTTCTGTATACATACAACCAACCTTGTAAAAATTTTGCAAATGTTAAAAGGCCTTAAATGCCTGGGTTTTTCTTTTCTTTTTATGTTTTTAAAAAGAAACCAGGGGCTACACCCTCCCCCTTCTAAACTGTTTGATGCCCCTATCAAACATCAATTACATAACCCAAACAAAAGTAGGGAACTGTGGTAGGCTAAAACTAACACAGTTAGGACATAGCGCCATAGAGTGACACCATACAGTAGAACAAGAAGGATGTCTTGGTACCTTGAAGGTTCCACTTCCAAGAAACACCCCACAACTAACAGCACTTACTGGCTGATATGATGGTTGTCCTAGTTCATCATAACTTAATCTTATGACTGGTTTCTTCACTCGCCTAGGACGTTCTATAATAATCTGTTCTCTCTCACCTACTACCTCATCACTTTCCATCTCTTCCCCTCCTAAATCTAGTTCAGAGCAGAGCAGTGAGTCTTGAAGGTTAGGTGAGTTGGGACTTAGTTCAGCATCATCAATAGTCTTGTGGGGCGAGGTAATCTGAACTTCACTTGTGACTGAAGAGGGTTCTTTAGCTTTCCTCTCTGATGGCCTCAAAAGTTCTCTCAGGTTGACTTCTAGTGGGACTGTCGTGTTCACCTCTTCATATTCAGAATCAGAAGAGAGTGTGACATCTTCTTGAGCAACAGCCTTGGCAGACTCAGACTGTCTCTGTTGCCTCCTAGTGACAGGTTTCCGCACTTGCTCTGGCTCGTCATCAGCTGGAATTCGGACAAGATGACCAATGGGTAACAGGTGGTTGCGATGCACTGTTTTCTCAACCCCAAGTCCTCTTTCTGGTTTCACCTTGTAGACTGGCAAGTTAGGCATTCTTTCCAAGACAATGTATGGCACTGTCCTCCATTTCTCTTTCAACTTATGTTTACCGGTGACACCAAAGTTTCTCAGAAGCACACGATCTCCTTCTTCTAAGATCTGCTCTTTCACATGTTTGTCATGTGCCTTCTTGTTTCGTTGATGATTTTTGTCTGCAGCTTTTGTAGCGAGGTGGTAAGCTTGTTCCAAATCCTTCCTCAGTTTTGAAACATATTGGTGGTAGGTTGGGCCTTTCCCGTTTTCGTCTGATACTCCGAAACAGATGTCCACAGGAAGACGAGCCTCCCTTCCGAACATTAGTAGATAGGGGGAATATCCGGTTGCCTCGTTCTGGCTGCAGTTATAGGCATGCACCAACTGGCTGATTTTCTGACTCCATCTCTGTTTCTGAATGGGACCCAGAGTCCCGAGCATGGACAACAACGTTCGATTAAATCTCTCAGGTTGAGGATCTCCCTGAGGATGGTAGGGAGATGTTCTGGACTTTCGGATCCCCAACATCCTCAGTAAATCTTGGATCAGTTTGCTTTCAAAATCACGTCCCTGATCGGAATGTATCCGTGCAGGAAGTCCATAGTGAACAAAGAAATGTTCACACAGAATCTTCGCCACTGTGGATGCTTGTTGGTCTTTAGCCGGAAATGCCTGAGCATACCTTGTAAAGTGATCAGTCACCACAAGGATATTAGCATATCCTCTCAAATCAGGCTCGAGTGAAAGAAAGTCAATGCAGACCAGATCTAGCGGTCCCCGGCTGGTGATCTGATGTAAAGGAGCTGCTCGCTGTGGCAGAGCTTTACGGGTAATGCATCTACCACATGTTTTCACATACTGCTCCACCTCTGACCCCATCTTAGGCCAGTAGAATCTGTTACGTATCAGCTCCAACGTCTTTTCCACTCCAAGATGACCCGACTCATCGTGTAGGGACTTGAGTACCATGGGAACATGTTTTCGGGGTAGAACCAGCTGCAGCACTTCTGTACTAGGTGGTTTATTAATCTTTCTGTGGAGCAATCCATCCACCAACACAAGCTTACTCGCCTCTCTGTGCAGACAAATGGCTCCATGGTCAGTACACTTTTCAGATGAGAATGTTGGCCCTTCATTTAAAGATTTTTTGACCAGTGAAATCATTGGGTCGTGGTCTTGCGCCATAATCAGATCTGCTCGGCTGATCTGGGTTAAACAACCAAGATCCAGTCGGGTTGGAAACACATAGCATTCTGGCATGGCAGTGGGAGGGACACATAGAGATTCTGCACAGCTAACTGATTCAGTAGACTGGTCTCTGGATACCTGCTTGCAGAGGGCTCTAACATTGTCAGGTGTTAAACTCTTGAACTCATCTCTGTCATCAGGAACAGGGTTTCGCGATAACGCGTCTGCATCAGTGTTGTTAGAACCTGGTCGATACTGCAGAGTAAAGTTGTAGGTGGAAAGAGCTGCGAGCCAGCGATGACCTGTGGCATTCAGTTTGGCAGTGGTGAGTATATATGTAAGGGGGTTGTTATCTGTCCTTACAACAAACTCTGCACCATACAGGTAATCGTGGAATTTATCTACCACAGCCCACTTGAGTCCCAGAAACTCTAGCTGATGCACTGGATAGTTTTTTTCAGAAGAACTGAGCTTTCTGCTGGCAAAAGCGACCGGCCTCAGTCCTTCAGGATGCTCTTGGTTTAGCACCGCCCCCAAACCATGAAAACTAGCATCTATGTGCAGTACATAGGGCTTTGATGGATCAGCGAACGCTAACACCGGCGCTTGGGTGAGGCATTTTAGGATCTGTTGGAAAGCCTCTGTACAGCTCCCATCCCATCTTTCTCCAAAATGTTCACTGACTTTATAGTAGGTTTTCCCGGGAGACTTTGCGGATTTCCACTTCTTTTGAGTTGGCGGATATCCTTTACACAGTTCAGTTAGTGGTCTAACAATAATTGAATAGTTTTTGATGAAACGGCGATAATATCCACAAAATCCTAGAAAGGACTGGAGTGATGGAAGGTCAGTGGGTTCTTTCCAGTGGGCAACTGCCTCCACCTTGCTGGGATCTGTAGCAATGCCTCGTTCTGACACTACGTGTCCAACGTATGTCACTTGGGGTCTGCAAAACTGGCATTTATCAAGTGACAGTTTCAATCCAATTTCGCCTAAACGGTCAATGACTTTGAGGAGTCTTTGCTCATGCTCCACCAAAGTTTTCCCAAAAACAATCAGGTCATCAAGATATACAATAACCTCCAGCATGTGCATGTCCCCAACGGCCTTTTCCATGAGCCGCTGGAATGTTGAGGGAGCACCAGTTATTCCCTGAGGCATCCTTTCGAACTGGAAAAATCCCAGAGGACAGATGAAAGCGGTTTTTTCTTTATCCTCTTCAGCCATCGGAATCTGGTAATATCCGCTCCTTAAATCCAACACTGAGAACCATCTACTTCCAGACAAACAATCCAGAGCATCATCGATGCGTGGCACTGTGTACTGATCGGGAATGGTTCTG
>JBBPBX010095298.1:0-13226 GCA_038048925.1 Garcialebias charrua
AACGTCCCTTCAAACTAGTTCTGAATTGTGGTTTTACAAACATCTCTGTCCCCTTAAGATTATAACAACTTTGTCTTTTAACAAAATTCATTTGGACATTTAAAGGTAATTCGTTATTCTGAGCCCTATACATAATTGATAAAATATTATAATCAACCAAATCATGGAACTTCAATAATTTCAGTTGATAAAATAATGTACTGGATGGATGACAGTAATGTTTTCTAGTGATAATTCTTACAGCTCTTTTCTGTAATACAAAAATAGGCTTTGTGATTGTTTTACACGCTTTCCCCCAAACATCAATACAATAGATTAAGTGTGGAACAATGATTGTGTTATACAACAAATACAGAGCTTTATCATTCAATAGGTCTCTGACCTTGTATAGTACTGCAATCGATTTAGCTATTTTTATTCTTACAGAATTTATGTGTTGTTTCCATGTCAGTTTGTCATCAATGATAACACCCAAAAACTTCACCTCACTCACTCTACAAATCTCAACACCCTCAATTTTGAGTGGAACATCAACAGTTTTCTTTTTATTACTGAATATCATGTAATTATATGGGCAGCACGGTGGCACAACTGGTAGAGCTGCTGCCTCTCAGCGAGAAGGTTGCCGGTTCAAATCCCGGTCCGGGGCCTTTCTGGGTGGAGTTTGCATGTTCTCCCCGTGCATGCGTGGGTTTCCTCCGGGTACTCCGGTTTCCTCCCACAGACCAAAAAACATGCTTGTTAGGCTGATTGGTGACTCTAAATTGACCCTAGGTGTGAGTGTGAGAGTGGATGGTTGTTTGGTGTGAGTGAGACAGGTCCCTCTTGTAAATGAGTCCCCGTGACTCAACGAGGCTAGCCTGTATAAATAAAGGTTGAATGAATTAGTTTTTTTCTAGATTTAATGATAATTTATTGATTTTAAACCAAGTTTGTATTTTGATAAATTCTGTCTTTATCAATTCCAACATTTGTTCTATATCTTCAACTAAACAGAAAAATGTGGTATCATCAGCAAAAAGTATACATTTAAGGAGTCCTGACACATTTACCAAGTCATTCACATATAAAATAAATAGGGATGCACCGATCCACATTTCTCACTTCCGATCCGATACCGATACTTATTAACTCAGTATCGACCGATACCGATACTTTCCCGATCCGATACTGTTCAGGTATTTGACTCTGTATAATGAAACTTTTGCACCCAAACTATTCATTTTAACATTGTGTGAGATAAACCCAATGAAGACACTCTTAAGCCTTACAATAGGGAACCCCCCTATTGTAAGGCTTAAGAGTGTCTTCATTGGGTTTATCTCACACAATGTTAAAAAGGGCAGTCACAGATTGTGATTGAACACAAGTGCTCTTTGAAACTGGATCGGAAAAGTATCGGCAGGTTGGATCCGATATCCGATACTTAAATAATGCTGGTATCGGATACCGATACCGAAACTGGATCGGATCTGCCCCATCCCTAAAAATAAATAGCTTTGGTCCAAGCACAGAGCCCTAGGGAACTCCACATGTGATATTACAGAGGTCAGATCTTACATCATTTATTTGTACAAATTGTTTCCTATCTTTCAAATAGCTAGATACCCACTGTAATGCTGGTCCTCTAATACCATATTTGTTCAGTTTTTCAAGGAGAATGGTGTGATCAATAGTATCGAATGCTTTTTTTAAATCAACAAAAATACTGACACAATATTGTTTTTGATCGACAGCAGTAGTTATTTGTTCCATTAATTCCATGAGAGCCATTGATGTAGAGTTTTTAGCTCTGAACCCATATTGACTGTTGCTTAGAATATTTTGTTTGTCTATAAATTGATCTAGTCTGTTCACAAATAGTTTTTCAAGAATTTTAGAAAACTGTGGTAACAAGGATATAGGTCTATAATTGTTGAACACACATTTATCACCATTTTTAAAAAGAGGAACTACCTTAGCTACTTTCATATTATCTGGAAATATTCCTGTTGAAAATGATAAATTACATATATATGTAAACGGTTCAATAACATGGCTCATGGCTTGTCATCTCCATCTTCACTCACTGCCCTCTCTGCCTGCCTGGAGGCAATTAGGGCATGGATGAATCAGAACTTTCTTCAATTAAACTGCTCCAAGACTGAGGCCATACTGATTGGCACCCCTCACCAGGTACAAACATCTCCTATAACAACACTTTCCTTTTCTGGACAAGACATCCCCCTCTCCACCTCTGTTACTAATCTTGGAATAAAAATGGACTCCAATCTTACATTTGAAAATCACATTAAGCATTTGTTTAAAACTTGCTTCTTCCATCTTCGAAACATCTCCAGACTTCGCCCATCCCTAACTTTTTCCGATGCTGAGAAGCTCGTCCATGCTTTTGTCTCCTCCAGGCTCGACTACTGCAACTCCCTGTTTATTGGAATCCCTGGCAAAAACCTTCAGAAACTTCAATATATTCAAAACAGTGCAGCAAGGATCTTGTTGAGAGTTCGTAAATTTGAACATATTACGCCCATTCTCCATAACCTTCATTGGCTTCCTGTCGCCTACAGAATTCAGTACAAAACTGCTCTCATTACACATCAATGCTTACACGGAACTTCACCAGATTATCTGAAGGATATTCTTATTCCATACTCATCCACCCGTTCGCTGCGGTCACAGAACAGCAATCTCCTTCACATTCCGAGAACCAAATTAAGGACCATGGGAGACCGGGCTTTCAGTGTGGCTGCCCCCCGCCTGTGGAACTCTCTTCCTGACTGTCTAAGAGCCCCACAGTCTGTGGTTGACTTTAAGAGCGACTTGAAGACCTTTCTTTTCGACCAAGCATACTCTACCTCCTCATGATTCTACTTTTGATCTTAGCTGATATTGTTATTGATTTTAATTGTTTTATTATTTGTTTTATTGTCATTTAATTCTGTTGCTCCTTGTAGCACTTTGAGATTTTCATTAATGAAAAGTGCGTTATAAATTGAATTCATTATTATTATTTATGTTGCTCCTTGTAGCACTTTGAGATTTTCATTAATGAAAAGTGTGTTATAAATTGAATTCATTATTATTATTATTATCATTATATCCTTTACAAACATCATATCCATGTCCACCCAGTCCTTTGATCTCTTGTCTGTAAGATTTTTTACTACCTTCATTATTTCCTCTTTGTTAGTTCCATTTAGAAAAATACTGTTTGCACAGCCTGTAATTGAATGGCTCACATTATTATCTACTTTTGGTATTTTAGCTGCAAGGCTTGATCCAACATTCACAAAATATTGATTAAATCCATTGACAATTTCATTTTCATCATAAACTTCATCTTTTTCTTTTACAAAATATTTTGAAATACTAGTTTTTGCTTTATGATTCTTCATAACACTATTCATTACTCGCCATGTTGCTTTCATATCACCATTACTTTTATCTAATAATTTACTATAATATTCTTTCTTATGTTTCCTTATAATCCCTACTAATTTATTTTTATACTTTTTATATTTTTCTTCAGCGTTCTGACTTCGCAATTTCAAGAAACATGAATACAAATAATTCTTTTTTTTACAAGCATTTCTCAACCCTTTTGTCATCCATGGTTGGTCAACGATATTTCTCTTTGTATAATTTGTTTGTACACAATTTTTTTCATACAGAGTTTCCAAGATATTCATAAACTCATCATATGATCTGTTCACATCATCAACATACACTTCATTCCAGTCTTGTTTATCTAGGTCCTCTTTTAATTTTTCCAAAACTTTTTTTGATGTGTTTACGATCTTTTTCTTTTTTTTAACTGCTTTTGTGATACTTTGATCATTTTTATAGATTGTGAAAACTGGTAAATGATCACTTAAAGGTGCTATGTGTAACTTTCTGCAGAGCTCAGAACTTTGAAAAATTTTCAACAGGCAAAGCATTCTGATCCCTCCCCCTCAGGCTCTGAGGGGGAGGCTCTGCTGAAGTTCAAATTCAAGCTCTGTTTTTATTGGCTGATTCAAATTCAAGCTCTGCTTTTATTGGCTGGTTACAAACTCTGTTTTTATTGGCTGGAAAATGGCGGGTCACTCTGTGTTTTTAGTGTTTTTATAAATGCTGATAGAGAAGCAAGGGGACTATAGTTTTTTTCAGAGATTACTTTGTCTAACATCAGTTTGTCAGTAGATAGTGACAGAGTGAAGAAATATGTTAAAAATATATTGTTTGAAAAGTTACAGACTACATTACAATCTTACATACCCCAGCTTTAAGTCGGTCGTTAAAATACCACCTATCACCTCTCCGTTTGTTATATTTGTGAAAATATTATCAATTATTGTGGCACTATGAGTTGTAATTCTTGTTGGCTTGGATATCAACGGATACATATTTAAACTGTACATTGAATTTATAAATGTACTGATGTTATTTGAATCTGTTTTATTTCCCATATCAATGTTAAAGGGGACCACACATGCAAAATTCACTTTTTAATGTTTTTTTACTAAACTTTGGGTATTTACTTCATAAAAAAACAGTCCTTGTGCCAAAAAAATGCACCCAGTGGTTTATTTACTCTAAGTAGATTTATTTATTTTTGATAAATACACCAGGATTCACACTTCCTGCATTTATTGACGTCACAAGCCGCCAGCCAATCAGATCAAACCTGAGTCCAGCCCCTCACCTAGCAACCCCTGGTTAGGCTCAACCCACTTCTGTATTAAACACATGACTGTTGTTTTTCATGATTTCATCTCATCTTTTGTTTATATGTTCTTAATTTCATGTGTACAGCACTTTGTTGCAGCTGTGTTTTTTTAAATGGCTTTATAAATAAAGTATAATTGTTATTTTTATGTTTTAGTTCAATTTTTAGTGTATTTGCGATCGCTGCCAACGCGCAGCCGGCAAAAATTAAACGAGCGGACCACAGGCGGAAGGACCGGGTTCGACGGGACCCTCTTCCGGCGCGATGGAGCGGAGCTTCAACTGTACAGCCTTGCAGCAGCCTCGCAGCAGGCTCGCAGCAAGAGGACCTTCTCCTTACAGATTAATTTACGGGAGACACTTGGTGAACTTTGTGTTGTCTTCACTGGAACAGCGATAACTCCCAAAATCTCATCGCGTGCAACGAGCGGAGCTGGCGAAAACCGGAAGAGGAACAAGCTAACATTAGCTTCGGATTCGGGTGGTCTAATGCTAAAAGGAGCAGCAAACTGCGGCGCGCTCAGACGGGTTTCGGTAAGTTATCTTAAGCTAACACTAACAGTAAGTCAAATGAGTAATAAAAAAAGAGCTAATTTTAAAACAACAACACATTACAGATACTGGCTGTTACAGAGGGCGTGAACAGATCGTTGAAGGGCGTGGACTTCAAGAAACCGGTCGTTCAAAACGAAAGTTAAAAATGGCAGAATTAAAAAGGGTATAATTGATTATCTAATAATTATTTTGTGCATTAAATTGAAGGAATAGGGTCTGGATATCCCACAGAAATACCATAAAAATTTAAAAAATACATCTGAGGTCCCCTTTAAAGTCTCCACACAAAAAAACTTTTTTATTAAAACTCTTCTCCAATAGCTCCAAGATTTTATCAGTGAATATTTCTATATTTGATCCTGGTGATCTATATACACAACTTATTATTATGTTTTTATCATTTTTGTTTATTATTTCTATTGTTATCATTTCCATAATATTATCAACTATTATTGACATTTCATTATTTAATTTACATTTTATTTCATTCTTAACATATAGAGCGACTCCACCACCTCTTTTATTATTTCTGTTCATGTGAAATAATTCATACCCTTCGATGTGAATATTACTTGTGTTATCATCATTGAGCCATGTCTCTGACAGTGCTATTATCGTAAAAGTTCTATTTAACTGTTTTAAGTAATCTGTTATTTTGGATATATTTGCATTTATACTTCTGCTGTTAAAGTGAATAATAGAGAGAACTCCATTTGTTATATTGATGTCATTAAATTGCTCTTCATTGTAGTATTCGCTATCTTTTATTACTGGAAAAAAGTTAGCATCAATAACATCATTAACATTATATATTTTAGGTTCTGAGTCTTCGTATGTTGTCATGTTTTAATGTATTTGTTCATTTCACTGTATATTATGTCCATTTTGTGTGTAAGTTGTTTCATTGATTTGTAATTTGTCCTCTCCTGAGCTCGTCTAGATCCTTCAGTTCTTTTATCATTTTAGGGTTAGCCCCTTCATGTGTTTTGATAAAGATGTTTCCATTTCTTGTCCATGTTGATGCTATTTTGTTTTGGTTTTTTAGCCACCTTGCTTCCTTTGCAATTTTTCCATTTTTTTTGTTAGATGTTCATTTATGTAAACTTTTGTTCCCTTCAGTAGCTTTGATTGACTAATTACGTAGTTTCTAAACTTCCTGCTAACGAACTCGACGACTACCGACGGTTTGGAAATTGGTGATTTACTGGGCAGGGTGTAACAGAACGAAATGTCCTCATATTTTATGTCATAGTAATTGTCCCATAAAAAATTAACTACATGCTCCTCCAGAGTCTCTAGTTCTTCCTGTGGTGCATCCTCAGTTGGGCCAGTGTTAGTGAGAGCTTGTTTAAATGTCCGACACTTACTAACATCAAGTCCTGTGATCACCACGTTGTTTTTTTTGTGTATTGTTCCATGTCATCTATTTTTTTTCCAATTCAGCAATTTTATTGTCTTTGCTAATTATCAGTTCTTTCAGTTGTCTTATTTCATCAACCAGACCGGCCTGTGAATCAATTTTTGCTGATAATTTTGATAGTTTTTCACTTATATAGTTTAGTGATTTTTTAAAGTCTTGCATTTCTGCTGAGTTGTTTCCCTCCGACTCTGGTGTCTTTTGTCCTTTATTTCTCGTCATACTTACAGAGTTTGTAGTCTAGTGGTAGCAGGTCTCTGGTTGATGGTTTGTTTACTGAACCACGTGGCCCTTCCACGAGGCTCACAGGCCTAACGATGGTGGCTGTGGCCCAGTGCCCAGATCAGCGGTTAGTTCAGAACTCACGGTCTCAGCAGTCTGCAGCAATCAGATCTGTTATCCGAAGAGGTTGGCTCACTAGCCCGGCTTAGACGGCGGTCCTCCGGTTTGCACACGGTGTTGGGCCTCCTACAGTCGCAGCAGCTCCGGTGTTAGCCCAGTTAGCACAGCTCGTGGCTCCAGGCGGCGGTCCTCCAGTTCGCGCAGCTCGCAGCCCCAGGCGGTGGTTCTCCGGTTTGTGCACGGTGCTCGGCGCAGCTCGCAGCCCCAGGCGGTGGTCCTCCGGTTTGTGCACGGTGCTCAGCGCAGCTCGCAGCCCCAGGCGGTGGTCCTCCGGTTCGCGCACCACGCTCGACCCAGCTCGGGTGTTAGCTCAGTTAGCACAGCACTTAGCTCCAGATGTAGCTCGGATGCTAGCCCAGTTCGTAGCTCCCGATAGCGGTACCCCGGTACTTGCACGGCGCTCTGCCTCTTTCGGTCGCAACAGCTCCAAGATCTGCACACTATTTTGTTTTTGAGGTACCTGTCGACGGCTCTTTAGTCCGTACAGCGTTCAGTCCTCTCTGGTCGTGGCGGCTTCGAGGTTGGCTAACCAGTTTAGCCTGTGGCTCGAAACGCAAGTTCTTGGCCCCCTCCAATCAAACCTCCAAAGTCGTCAACCAGCTTGGCTCGTGGCTTCTGGTGGCAACTCTTTAGTTCTTCCGCGACGCTCAGTTTGTGCCATATGTATATATTTCTTTGTTTTGAGTTGCTTTCTGCTGGAGCTCAGCTCTCGCCATGTTGCTCCAGCGATGGCTCCTCCTCTGTAAAGGAGGCACACAAAACACCCAACATTAGGCACACAAAACACCCATAATAGACAAGACATTAAGACATTAAAATAACAGCACAGAAATCATCATTGCTCATTGAGAAGCCTGATTCCAACAGAGATTAATGAGTTTTTTAGTCTGTTCATCCTACATCTGGGCAACGGATACCTGCATCCAGATGAAAGCAACCTGAACTCACCATGGAGTGAGTGATCAGTATCTGCCAGAATCGGCCTGACCTTGTTCACTAACCTCACCTTGAGTAGGTCAGTGAGGTTATGTAGGAACTTGCGTGCCCTTCTTTGGTCTCCTGGCCATTCACCTGAACTTGTGTAGCCTTGTTTGATGGTCTCCTGGCTGTTTGCCTGAACATTTTGCTTACCGTATTCGCCGTTGTAAAATACGCTCCGGTGTTTAATACGCTTTGTCAAATTGTTAACAATAAACAAGAAAAAATTGTACACAATACGCCTCGGTGTTTAATACGCGTCATCGCCACGCGACGCGTCAGCTTTGTCCTGATCAAGATGGCGGCGACAGAAGCAAGCCAGTACGAAGAACTTCACAAGGAAACACGGTAAAAACAATTATTTTTTTGCGAGAAAAAATATATTTCTTAGCTGACTTTATAGAAGACGTGCTCCTGAGTTTAACGAAATGTTCAAATCAGCTGGATAAAAAAAAAAGTTTGCCGATTTTTATGCAGGCGCCAGGCGGGTCAGACCGGACGCTTTCTTTCTTTAAATTTAGCTAAATAAACGCTTAAAAAATATATTTCTTAGCTGACTTAATAGTAGACGTACTCCTGAGTTTAACGAAATGTTCAAATCAGCTGGATTTAAAAAAAAGTTCGCTGATTTTTATGCAGGCGCCAGGCGGGTCAAACCGGACGCTTTCTTTCTTTAAATTTAGCTAAATAAACGCTTAAAAAATATATTTCTTAGCTGACTTAATAGTAGACGTACTCCTGAGTTTAACGAAATGTTCAAATCAGCTGGATTTTTTTAAAAAAGTTCGCCGATTTTTATGCAGGCGCCAGGCGGGTCAAACCGGACGCTTTCTTTCTTTAAATTTAGCTAAATAAATGCTTAAAAAATATATTTCTTACCTCACTATAGCAGACGGGCTCCTGAGCTGAACCAAATGTGAAATCAGCTGGATTTAAAAATCTGCGGTGTGGTTTATGAGTGGTATCTTGCAAACAAAAACAGCTACCGGTACATCCACAGCAGGGAGCGGGCAGCGACAGAGATCAGTCCGACCAAAGGAGGCTTTTTTCGGACACATACGTAGAAACTTCTGGAAGTGGCCCCTCTTCCTCTTCGCTCTCTGAGTCGTCTAATGGCTGCTGCCTACAGCGTCCCTATAGCGGCCAAAACTGGTACTGCACCATTTTTGCCAAAAATGAAAAACGAAGAATCAGAGTGAAAAATGGGTCTAAAAATATTGGAAAAAATCCATAAATAATGCTCCATCCATTTTTGTCCGCTTATCCGGGGTTAGGTCGCGGGGGTAGCAGCCTAAGTAGGGAGGCCCAGACTTCCCTCTCCCCAGCCACTTGAAGCAGCTCCTCTGGGGGAATCCCAAGGCGTTCCCAGGCCAGCCGAGAAACATAGTCCCTCCAGCGTGTCCTGGGTCTTCCTCTGGGTCTCCTCCCGGTGGGACATGCCCGGAACACCTCACCAGGGAGGCGTCCAGGAGGCATCCTAACCAGATGCCCGAGCCACCTCAACTGGCTCCTCTCGATGTGGAGAAGCAGCGGCTCTACTCCGAGTCCCTCCCGGATGACTGAGCTTCTCACCCTATCTCTAAGGGAGAGTCCAGACACCCTGCGGAGAAAACTCATTTCAGCCGCTTGTATCCGAGATCTCGTTCTTTCGGTCACAACCCAAAGCTCATGACCATAGATGAGGGTGGGAACGTAGATCGATCGGTAAATTGAGAGCTTTGCCTTTCGACTCAGCTCTCTCTTCACCACGACAGACCGGTACAGCGCCCGCTTCACTGCGGATGCTGCACCTATCCGCCTATCGATCTCACGCTCCAGTTTTCCCTCATTCGTGAACAAGACCCCGAGATACTTAAACTCCTCCACTTGGGGCAGGACCTCCTCCCCGACCGGAGAGGGCACGCTACCCTTTTCCGGCTCAAGACCATGGCCTCGGATTTGGAGGAACTGATCCTCATCCCGGCCGCATCACACTCGGCTGCAAACCGCTCCAGCGAAAGCTGTAGATCACGACCTGATGAAGCCAATAGGACCACATCATCTGCAAAAAACAGAGAAGCGATTCTAAGGCCACCAAAACGGATCCTCTCAACACCTTGGCTGCGCCTAGAAATTCTGTCCATAAAAGTTATGAACAGAATCGGTGACAAAGGGCAACCTTGGCGGAGTCCAACTCTCACTGGAAACGAGCCTGACTTACTGCCGGCAATGCGGACCAAGCTCTGACACCGGTCGTACAGGGACCTAACAGCCCATATCAATGGGCCTGGTACCCCATACTCCCGGAGTACCCCCCACAGAACCCCCCGAGGGACGCGGTCGAATGCCTTTTCCAAGTCCACAAAGCACATGTAAACTGGTTGGGCAAACTCCCACGCACCCTCCAGGACCCTGCTGAGGGTGTAGAGCTGGTCCAGTGTTCCACGACCAGCACAAAAACCACACTGTTCCTCCTGAATCCGAGGCTCGACTATCCGATGGACCCTCCTCTCCAGAACCCCTGAATAGACCTTACCAGGGAGGCTTAAGAGTGTGATCCCCCAAAGTTGGAACACACTCTACGGCCCCCCTTTTTGAATAGAAGAACCACCACCCCAATCTGCCAATCCAAGGGAACTGCCCCCGATGTCCACGCAATATTGCAGAGTCGCGTAAGCCAACACAACCCCACAACATCCAGAGCCCTAAGGAACTCAGAGCGAATCTCATCCACCCCCGGAGCCCTGCCACCGCAGAGCTTTTTAACCACCTCGGTGACCTCAGCACCAGAGATTGAAGAGCCCGACCCAAAGTCCCCAGGCTCCGCTTCCTCAGTGGAAGACGTGCCAGTAGGATTGAGGAGGTCTTCGAAGTACTCCGCCCACCGACTCACAACATCCCGAGTTGAGGTCAACAGCACGCCATCCCCACCATAAATGGTGTTGGTCGCGTACCGCTTTCCCCCCCTGAGACGCCGAATGGTGGACCAGAATCGCCTCGAAGCCGTACGGAAGTCATTCTCCATGGCCTCTCCGAACTCCTCCCACGCCCGAGTTTTTGCCTCAGCAACCACCCGAGCCGCATGCCGCTTGGACTGTCGGTACCTATCTGCTGCTTCCGGGGTCCCACAGGCCAAAAAGGCCCAATAGGACTCCTTCTTCAGCATGACAGCATCCCTCACCGCCGGTGTCCACCACCGGGTTCGAGGGTTGCCACCACGACAGGCACCAACAACCTTGCGGCCACAACTCTGATAAGCTACCTCGACAATAGAGGCGCGGAACATGGCCCACTCGGGCTCAATGTCCCCCGCCTCCCTCGGAACGTGTTCAAAGCTCTCCCGGAGGTGGGAGTTAAAGCTCCGTCTTACGGGAGACTCTGCCAGACGTTCCCAGCAGACCCTCACAATACGTTTGGGTCTGCCAGGTCTGACCGGCATCCTCCCCCACCATCGGAGCCAACTCACCACCAGGTAGTGGTCAGTTGACAGCTCCGCCCCTCTCTTCACCCGAGTGTCCAGGACATGCGGCCGCAGATCAGATGAGACAACAACAAAGTCGATCATCGAACTGCGACCTAGGGTGTCCTGGTGCCAAGAGCACATATGTACACCCTTATGCCTGAACATGGTGTTCGTTATGGACAATCCATGACGAGCACAGAAGTCCAACAACAAAACACCACTCGGGTTCAGATCAGGGGGGCCGTTCCTCCCAACCACACCCCTCCAGGTCTCACTGTCATTGCCCACGTGAGCGTTGAAGTCCCCCAGCAGAACAAGGGAGTCCCCAGGAGGCGCACTCTCCAATACCCCCTCCAAGGACTCCAAAAAGGGTGGGTAATCTGCGCTGCCGTTTGGCGCATAGGCACAAACAACAGTCAGAGCCCGTCCCCCCACACGTAGGCGAAGGGAGGCTACCCTCTCGTTCACCGGGGTGAACCCCAACGTACAGGCACCAAGATGGGGGGCAACAAGTATGCCCACTCCTGCTCGGCGCCTCTCACCAGGGGCAACTCCAGAGTAGAAGAGTGTCCAACCCCTCTCAAGGAAACTGGTTCCAGAGCCAGAGCCATGTGTTGAGGTGAGTCCGACTATTTCTAGCCGGAACCTCTCAACCTCACACACTAGCTCAGGCTCCTTCCCCACCAGAGAGGTGACATTCCATGTCCCAATGGCCAGCTTCTGTAGCCGAGGATCAGACCGCCAGGGTCCCCGACCCCGGCCACCACCCATCCCACATTGCACCCGACCCCTTTGGCCCCTCCCATAGGTGGTGAGCCCATGTGAAGGGGGACCCACGTCTCCTCTTTGGGTTGTGCCCGGCCGAGCTCCATGGGTGAAAGCCCGGCCACCAGGCGCTCGCCAACGTGCCCCACCTCCGGGCCTGGCTCCAGAGTGGGGCCCCGGTGACCCGCGTCCGGGCGAGGGAACATTTTGTCCATTTATTTTACTCATCATAAGGGGTCTTTGGGCTGCACTTTGTCTGGTCCCTCACCTAGGACCTGTCTGCCTTGGGTGACCCTACTAGGGGCATGAAGCCCCTGACAGCATAGCTCCTAGGATCATTGGGACACTCAAACCCCTCCACCATGGTAAGGTGGCAGCCCAGGGAGAGGATTAAATTTTATTTATTTTTTTTGAAAGTACATTGACGCTTGAATTACATCTCCGTCCGGTTGATGGCGGTAATACACTGAGTTTGTAAACTGCCAGAAAACACCATCGAAGAAGAAGAAGTTCTACTCTTCGCTGAAGCATTTTATGCCTACACACGGTATTTATGTTTCTAACCAGTTTGTGAGTACATTGAAAGAAACTTACCCTGTTCTTGTTGTGTTCTCAGTCATCGTGATCCTGGTTCCAGCTCTCTGCTTGTTGTGCTTTGCCCTCCAGCCACTTGCCTGTCTCTCTCGCCCTCTGGGACTCATCTCAAGGAGTTAAAGGAGAAATGTAATCAAATCTGAAAAAAATCGATATAACAAGAATTTCATATAGTAAACAACACACATAAACATACTTAGTATGCTTTTTTCAAGTCAGTAGCTTAAAGAAATAGTTTTTTACATTTTTCCTGCTACATGCCGAAGTGCAGTGATTTCTGTAGTAATTTTCTGGACGCACTTTTATGACGCAATTAAGACCTCCTTTGCTATCTTACAATAACACTATATATATATTATACTATATATA
>JBBPBX010095299.1:0-13226 GCA_038048925.1 Garcialebias charrua
TATATTTTTATCATTAAAAGATAATATATATACATAAAGCAATGAAAGGGAATAGTATGAAAGTAATATGAAATAAGCCTGCATATTTTACCATTGAAAACATATTAATTGGTTAAGTCAAACTGTGTTTTCCATATCAAATGTGCTAAATCTTTACAGATTATTGTTCTGATGCAGGCTCAATAAATGTAGGACCGCCTCTGCTTTTGAAATCAGTGATTTCTGTTGTTGGCAAAAGTTTGTGTGTGTGTGTGCGTGCGTGCGTGTGTGTGTGTGTGTGTGTAAATTATCCCACCCTAAAAATATCATCACCAGCCGTCACTGAGAACAATTAAACAAAATCATTTTTCCTCAAACAAAAAACTCCTATTTAGAGACAAAAAGAACATGGCGGGCTATGCATCAAGACAGCTGTCGTGGATTGATTTTATTAATCATAAAAATAAATTAAAAGACTGTATTCTGCAAGGTGCGTGTGACACCGCGAGCCGCTCCAGCTGTGCGAGGTTAGGGGGAGTGATGCAGAGCATTTCCGGAACATGGTCAAGGGGTTTTTCAGAATAAAAGTTTAGACCGGATATTTATATTTTGACATTTCAAAGGTATTAGTAACGTTTGAAGCCACCAGTTCTAAGTTTTGAGAGCAATAAACAGCAAAACCATTATTACCGGTAAACAATATTTTTGGTCACATTACTTAAAAAAAAAAAAATAATTAAACAACACACATTGTAAAAATAAACAAAAAAAAATTAAAACATTCATATTTACATGTGCCACTTAAAGCCTAAATAACTTTCATATTTTGTCCAATCTACTTTGAACTAAAAAGAAAATAATTTATAATAGTAAATATGATAATATGTGTGTGTTTGTATGTATGTAACGTATATCCATCCATCCATCCATTCATCATCTTCCGCTTCCTAGGGAGGTGCTTGGAGAAATCTAAATAAATTAACGATTACATTGTACTAACCGTTGTATTTTGGTTTCTAAGCACAGTATACCCACTACAAAAATGTAGACTACACCACTGTGTTCAAGCTGTTTTTTTCCACCACATGAAATCAAGCTCAGGCTTCTTATGAAATCTTGTGAAGCATTTGATTTCAGATGAACACTTTGGAGAGGGGGGTGTTCTTCATTTTTGTTCACCGTCTCTGTTGTTGTCGTGTCTCACCAGGCCATAAGCAACAAAGACCAGCACAGCATCTCGTACACTCTGTCCCGAGCCCAGACGGTGGTGGTGGAGTACACTCATGACAGCAATACAGACATGTTCCAGGTAAAAAAATTAAAAAGCACTGGTTTTTAACTCCAAGCCTGAGATGTTACAACCAGTTTTACAATCCTTTTTAGTTTCCACTTCACTGCTCCACACGTGTGTACCGATAGAATTGGCTTGGTGGAAGATGTGCATGATCCCGTTGTTACGTTTTGTCCTTCTCATGAAGTTATTTGCTCATGGAGACTTCTCATAAGTTGTAAAAAATAATGTTGTTTTCCATCTCGTTAAGAACAAAGCACACATTATAATGTGACCTGAGCCACCAGCTCTGATTGGACTGATCCAGTTGAGCTCAGGTCACTCAGGAGAGTGTGTTACTACCAGAGCACGATGCTTGTTGGAAGATGTTCTAACACACAAACACATTCACAAACTGTTGTGTAGCGGACAAATGCATGCTGGGAGCAACATGGAGAGACCAGAGAAAGACTGTCATTAGCTGGCTTCATCATTCTCTATACTCATAAGCTGCAAAAAATATTCTAAATTACACCAACATTACTAGAAAGAGTATACATCACCTGTTGTCTTACATGACAAAGTTGTAAACAAATCCTGTGCATGATAGATAAGCTCCCAGAGCACGTTGGTGATGACACTAAGCAACTAACATGAAATATTGGCTTAATATCTGTAACACTTACCGAGTTAAAGCCATTTTTGAGTTTTATAAGTTTAATTAGTTTGGACGGACAACTTCACTCCAAAAGTGTTTTCATTTGTAGATAAATGTTCATTGATTGTTTTATGGAAGTTTTCTTAAAATCCCATCAGTGGTTTCTAGTCCCCTGCCATGGAGCGAAGAAAAGGAATTGAAAGTACCCATTTTTCATTTATCTGTCCTTCCTCCCATTCTTCTGTTTATTCTTGAATGTTGTGAGCACGATAACTTGACAATAAAGTGATGGACCAACTTCCATTTGGGTGTGTGGTTGCATATAAGCATAAAAAAGGTCCTTTTGAAAATTGTGTTGCCACACCAATCATTTGGGGAACTATGCTTTCTACTTTTTATATTGCTTAAAAGTATAGTTTCCTTAAAGACTGGGGTGGCTCTTGGGTGGCCACCATTAGTCACCCCCTGGCTCTGTCATTGTGCCTTGTTGTGTATTTAATTGCTCCCTCCACTTTCTAAAATCTGTCACTTTGCACTACCTCAGACAATTAAAAAATAAAATAAATAAATACCTACCGGTATATTCTCATACACTGTGTAACTCTTACCCACTTGAATATTTTGTACCAAAGATATACAGTATATCAATCAATCAATCAATTTTATTTATAAAGCACTCTTCATACTAAAAGCAGCTCAAAGTGCTGTACAGAATTATAAAACAATAAACTCACAAAATTAAAGCAAACGACACACACAAAATAAATCTTCTTCTTCTTCTTTCGGCTTTTCCCTGCGTTAGGGGTCACCACATGTGATCTAGTCGCACGAAGATTTGGCAGTTGTTTTTACGCCGGATGCCCTTCCTGACACAACCACAGACCACCGAGCAACCACAGCCCTCTGTGTGGAGTAGAGAGCTGATATCTAGGGTTCCCGGGGGAGCAGATGGTGTGGGTTAAGGGCCTTGCTCAAGGGCCCAGAGTGGGGCAGATGAGGGTGGAGACAGGTGTGACCGCTTCACTTATCTCACCCACATCTTTGATGTTGTTGGTACCGGGGCTTGAACCGGCGATCTTCCGATCACAAGCGCACCTTCTTAACCTCTGCGCCACCACTCCCACTATATACTCACACAAAATAAATAAATAAATTAATTTAATTTAATAGTATGGAAAATGTATACAGGGGGTCCCCGACTTGCGAGCGAGTTCCGTTACTACGACTATCTCGTAAGACGAAAATCTCGTAAATCGGCGACTACCTGTATATATACCTATATACCGCCCGAGCTGCCACTGATACACATACATGTGCGGTAATGCCTATCCTAACACTTTAAAACATTTTAAACGAACATACATTACGTAAAACCTTAATTTCTTACTTTGAGCTGCAGCTTCTCTGTCTGTTTGCCTGTTAGCTCCACTGTTAGCTCCGCTGTGTTAGCTCCGCTGTGTTAGCTCCGCTGTGTTAGCTCCGCTGCGTTAGCTCCCCTGCGTTAGCTCCGTTGCGTTAGCTCTGCTGCATTACGTCCGAGCTCCACAGCTTGCTACAGCACCACGCAGTTTAAACTGTTTACAGGAAGGACTGTTAGTTAGTATGTTAACTTCATACACCTGTACATTTGGAGCCAGAAAAAGTTTTAATAACTTACCGAAAGCCATCTGTGCGCGCCGCCATTAGCTGCACCTGTTAGCATGTTAGCCCCTCCAAATCCGCGGCTGCTGTTGGGCATAGCTGCACCTGTTAGCATTAGCCCATCCAAAAAGGCTCTCGGCTTTGCTTCTCCAAGTTAGCTCGGTGTTCCCCGATATCTTCGGCTGCCAGGCAGACATCGCGGCGAGCTCCAGGAACCTCTGATCGCACAAAGCCGGCTGTCGGCTGGAGCTACGAGGCTAATGTTAGCTTGTTGCTAATCCGGTCTGGTTGGCTGTCTGTTGCTTCACGCAGTCCACAGTGTCGTTTTCCTTTGTCCATCCGTCCTCCACAAAACCACCGTTCAGCTTCAGATCATGTATCCGAGCGCAGGAACCTCTGATCGGATTCGGACAAAACTGGCTGGCAGGAGCCGAGACTGTAGTGAAATGGAGGTCACCGCGGCATTCCTAGAAACGGACGGAAGTTGCACAATTATGAATAAAAATTATTATTTTTATTATTATTATTATTTATAAAGCCTTTAAAACAACCACAGCTGCAACAGAGTGCTGTACACATGAATTTAAGAACATTTAAACAAAAACAAACAAACAAAAAAATTTACCCTGATGCATGCTCATCAGGGTAAATTTCAAAAAACTGTTCTGTGATTGTTGCGTTAGCTCACGCAACGATCAAAAAATCAACGAACGCAACGCAATGAACGCAAAATCAAAAAATTTAATTTCATATTTTTATTAAATATGATAACCTCGTAAAGTCGGAACCTCGTAGGTCGATGTCCTCGTAAGTCGGGGATTACCTGAAGATTGAACAGAGATGAACCAGTTCAGGAAATGCAGTTAAAACAGTCGGTGTCTCCTGTGGTGTCCCTCAAGGGTCAGTTCTGGGGCCCCTGCTGTTTTCCCTTTACATGCTTCCTTTAGGTCAAATTATTAATCAGTTCAACATTTCTTTTCACTGTTATGCCGACGATACACAGCTTTACATCAGGACTGGACATCCTCATCACCACCATCTCCATCTTCACTCACTGCCCTCTCTACCTGCCTGGAGGAAATAAGGGCATGGATGAATCAGAACTTTCTTCAATTAAACTGCTCCAAGACTGAGGCCATACTGATTGGCACCCCTCACCAGGTACAAACATCTACTATAACAACAATTTCCTTTTCTGGACAAGACATCCCCCTCTCCACCTCTGTTACAAATCTTGGAATAAAAATGGACTCTCATCTTACATTTGAAAATCACATTAAGCATCTGTTTAAAACCTGCTTCTTCCATCTTCGAAACATCTCCAGACTTCGCCCATCTCTAACTTTTTCTGATGCTGAGAAACTCGTCCATGCTTTTGTCTCCTCCAGGCTCGACTACTGCAACTCCCTGTTTATTGGAATCCCTGGTAAATACCTTCAGAAGCTTCAATATATTCAAAACAGTGCAGCAAGGATTTTATTGAGAGCTCGTAAATTTGAACATATTACACCCATTCTCCATAACCTCCATTGGCTTCCTGTCACCTACAGAATTCAGTACAAAACTGCTCTCATTACACATCAATGCTTACATGGAACTTCACCTGACTATCTAAAGGACATTCTTGCACCATATTCATCCACCCGGTCTCTACGATCACAGAACAGTAATCTACTTCACATTCCACGAACCAAATTAAGGACCATGGGAGACCGGGCATTCTGTGTGGCTGCCCCCCGCCTATGGAACTCCCTCCCTGACTACCTGAGAGCTCCACAGTCACTGGTTGACTTTAAAAAGGCTTAAAGACTTTTCTTTTTAAGCAAGCCTATTCTGCCTCCACATGATTTTATCTTGATCTTGGTTGATATTATTATTGATTTTACTTGATTTTATCACTTGTTTTATTTGTTGTAGCACTTTGAGATTTTTATTAATGAAAAGTGCGGTATAAATTGAATTCATTATTATTATTATTATTATTATTATTATTATTATTATTATTATTATTATTCAAAAGATGGGTCTTGAGCCTGCTCTTAAAAACAACAACATTCTCTGCAGCCCTCAGGTTCTCCGGCAGACTATTCCACAGACGGGGGCCATAGTACTGGAAAGAAGCCTCACCGTAAGTGTGAGTTCTGACTTTTGGAACTGTTAGTAGTCCAGTACCAGAGGACCTTAATGTCCGCGGGGGTTCATAGGGCAATAGCAGCTCTGCAAGATAAGATGGTGCGAGACCATTGAGACATTTAAAAACCACTAAAAGAATCTTAAAATCAATCCTGAGGCGCACAGGGAGCCAATGCAATGATTTTAAAACAGGTGTAATATGAGCCTGCCTTCTGGTCTTGGTTAGCACACGAGCAGCAGAGTTTTGTAACAGCTGAAGGCTGGACACATTTTTCTTAGGGAGACCAGAAAGCAGTGAATTACAGTAGTCTAAACGACTAGAAATAAAAGCGTGCATCAAAGTCTCAGTATTGGTCAGAGAAAGAAGAGGGCGGACTCTGGCTATATTTTTTAGATGATAAAATCCTGTTTTGACTATTTGTTTAATATGAGGAATAAAAGTAAGCTCAGAGTCAAAAATAACTCCCAGGCTTCTTACTTTTTTAGAAGGTTGTAAAGACAGAGATTGTAATTTCTGAATTGTATTTTCTTTTTGAACCTCAGGTCCAATGATTAAAACTTCTGTTTTGTCCTGGTTTAGCTGGAGAAAGTTCTGTGCCATCCAGGACTTTATGTCTGTAATGCAATTAAAAAGTGCAGTGATTGGCCGGGGGTCATCATGAGATAATGAGATGTATAGCTGTGTGTCATCAGCATAACTATGGAAACTTATCCCATGGCTCCTGATGACTCCACCAAGCGGCAGCATGTACAAATTAAAAAGTAGGGGGCCTAAAATAGAGCCTTGGGGTACACCATAGTTAGCTTCATGGATCTGTGAGGAGCATGTATCCATACTTACCATAAATGTTCTATCTGTGAGATAGGAGCTGAACCACAGAAGAACAGTACCAGAAAGACCGACCAGGTGTTGTAATCTATTTAAAAGAATTTGATGATCTACTGTATCAAAGGCTGCGCTCAGATCCAATAGAACAAGGACTGAGAGCTTGTGTGAATCCAGATTACACCTTAAATCATTCACAATTTTTAATAGGGCTGTTTCTGTACTGTGTTTCGTCCTAAAACCAGATTGATACTTTTCTAAAATACCGGCATCATTTAAAAAAATATTTAATTTAATAAAAACAATCTTTTCTAAGATTTTACTTAAAAATGGTAAGTTGGATACAGGTCTATAATTATTAAAAACACTAGGATCTAGATTACTCTTCTTCAGAAGGGGCTTCACCACAGCCTTTTTAAAGGCAATGGGGAAGACACCCATCTGAAGAGAACAATTTACAATGTTTAAAATTTCATTCTCAAAGAATTTATAACATGAATGAAAAAGTGATGAGGGAATTGGGTCCAAGAGGCAGGTGGTTGGTTTGACTTGTGAGAAAACTCTGCCGAGCATCTCTGCATCAACCACGTCAAACTTGTCCAGTACTTTCTCAGGTAAAACCAAACATTCAGTAGATTTAATACCAGTATTTTGTTCAGATAAAATGTTAGCTCTAATTGACTCGATCTTACCTCTGAAGTGATTTGCAAACTGCTCACAGAGAGAGTTAGTTGGAGTATTTGAAGAGGCAGTAAAGTCAGGGTTAATCAGATTATCAATGGTGGAAAACAAAACTTTGGGATTATTTTTGTGATTGTTAATTATTTTGGCAAAATATGCATTTCTTGAATTTCTGACGGCAGAGTTGTAGATATTAAGCTGTTCGCGCATTATTTGGTAGTCGATTGTCGATTTGTTTTTCCTCCATTTCCTCTCTGTTTTCCTGCAATTTCTTTTGAGTTTCTTTATGTCTTCAGTTTTCCATGGGCATACTCGTTTATTAAAAATTTGTTTTGAAAATAGTGGAGCTATATGATCAAGGTTTGTTTTCAGTTTGTTAAAAAATTGACTGACCATTGAACCGTGTGTTGAGTAAATAACCCGTTTTGATGACACAGAGTCCAGTGTTAAAATCTTTGTGTTGTGTGGTAATGTGTGTGAAAGTTTTTTGTGTTAAGGCAGTTCAAATGGGAGGGGAGGCAGAGCAGGCAGAGTGTTTAGCATCCTGACTACCTGATGAACAGAGCTGTCTCTCAGTCTGCTGGTTCGAGCCTGGAGACTCCTCAGTCTCCTCCCTGATGGCAGCAGTCTGAAGCAGCTGTGTAGTGGGTGTGTGGGATCACCTGCCATGCAGAGGGCTTTCCGAGTGAGGCGTTTGCTGTGTAAGTCCTGCAGTGAGGGGAAGGAGGTGCCGACTGTGGTGTGTTATGGTCCTCGGGGCGTTCCAGTACCAGGGGCGCGTTATGTACAAGTACGGGTTGCGGGGTCAGAGTTCATATATAATAAAGACGCCGGCTGGCTAAAGAGTAGCGGTTGTCCGAGTGCTCCGTGAGTAGTCTCCAAACTATTACATGGTGTCAGAAGCGGTGACTCTTCGACGTGAAGTTAGCATTCCCGACGCACTCGCAAGTAACGAGATAACTGAGTCGTATCCGAGATGTCCGATACGGAGAGGGGAAGCGCTAACGCTGCGGCAGCTAGCAACGTCGTTAGCAACGTCGGAGAGGGATTTCGCCCGAGCCCGCCAGAAAAGTTTGACTGCAGAGATGTACAAAACTGGCCCAAATGGATCCGACGGTTCGAGAGATACAGGATTGTGTCGGGACTGGATAAAAAGGAAGAGGATTTGCAGGTGAATACGTTAATATATTCAATGGGAGATGAATCCGAAGATATCCTTAATGCATCTGAGCTAACGTCTGCAGAAAAGTTGAACTACAAAAAAGTAAAAGAGTGCTTTGATGAACATTTTATCGGAGAACACAATATAATTTTTGAAAGGGCAAAGTTCAACAGGCGTAACCAGGAACCGGGAGAAACGGCTGAGAGCTTTATCACAGCAGTTCACAAACAGGCGGAGTTTTGCAAGTTTGGAGCTCTCAGAGATGAACTGATCCGCGATCGCATTGTTGTCGGCATAAGAGATGCCTCGCTCTCTGAGAAGTTGCAGATGGATGCAAAACTGACCCTAACTACAGCTGTAATGCGAGTCAGACAGAGTGAAACTGTGAAACAGCAACAAGGTTGGCTGCGCAGTGTGAGTGGCCCTGCATCCATTAAAGAGCCTATTGAAGAGATGCATGCGCTTTCAATTGCACGTGGGACAGAGGACAGTGCACAACAGGAAAAAAAACGAACAGGTATGCAACATAATAATAATAATAATAATAATAAACTTTATTTGTATAGCACCTTCCAACAATGCCTTGCATTGACCAAGGTGCTTAACAGGATAAAAGGATGAAAAAAACTGGAACAATAAATCAATGAAAATAGAATAAGAAACAACAGCAATAAAAGAAGGCAATGGAAATAAAAAAATTCTACAAACTAAAACTTTTTGAACAAGAGGAAATAAAAAGGCAATGTAGATAAAAAATGTTACATATTAAAATCCCAAAAGTAATAACAGTTGCACACTGGAAGCTTATTTGAACTAGAGGAAATAAAAAGGCAATGGAAATAAAAAATGCTACATACTAAAATACCAAAAATAATAAAAGTTACACACTGAAAGCTTTTTTGAACAAGTGTGTCTTCAGTCTGGTTTTGAACAGAGTCAGATCAGAGGTGGCACGCAGCTCAAGGGGGAGACTGTTCCAGGCTTTAGGGCCGGCAACAGAAAATGACCGGTCTCCCCATTGTTTGTACCTTGAGTGAGGGACCTCCAGCAGGTGTTGACTGGCAGATCGTAAAGCTCTGCTGGGCTGATGGGCTTTCAAAAGTTCTGAGATGTACAGAGGTGCAAGTCCATTCAGAGCTTTGAAAACAAACAGGAGCAGCTTGAACTGTATCCTGAACTGAACCGGGAGCCAGTGTAAAGAGGACAGGACAGGAGTGATGTGTTCATATTTTCGTGTGTTGGTCAAAAGGCGCGCGGCAGAGTTCTGTACAAGCTGTAATCTGGAGATGGAGGATTGATTAATACCAACATACAAAGCATTACAATAATCAAGTCTGGAGGTCACAAAGGCATGGATGGCCTTCTCCAGATCAGCACGGCTGAGAAATGACTTGACTTTGGAGAGCAGTCGGAGTTGAAAGAAGCTGGTCTTGACAACAGAACTGATCTGTTTATCAAACTTTAAGTTGGAGTCAAGCTGCACTCCAAGATTTCTGACCACCGGGTTGAAGTGGGGGAGGGGGAAACCAACACTGGGACTGGGAAGGATGTTGCTGGTGTCATCAGGTGCACCAAATAAAATGCATTCAGTTTTATCTGTGTTTAGGTGGAGGAAGTTTTGAGAGAGCCAGTGCTTAATGTCATTTAAGCAGTTGACAAGAGTGTTTGAACTGAGTGAGGGGTTGGGAGTGACTGGCAGATAGATTTGTAAATCGTCTGCATACATGTGAAAAGACAGGTTATGACGTGCAATGATTGATCCTAATGGCAGCATGTAAAGAGAGAAGAGGACTGGCCCTAGAATAGATCCCTGTGGTACGCCAGAGGTCAGAGGGGTTGATGAAGAGGAGGACAGATCGCCTATCATGACAGAAAAAGTTCTCCCAGACAGGTAAGATTTGAACCACTCAAGCACAGCTCCCTGGAGGCCAACCTGCTGGGACAAGCGGTTGATTAGTACCTGATGGTCGACGGTGTCAAAAGCTGCTGAGAGGTCTAACATCACCAGCAATGCAGGGTTTTTTGCATCCAGAGACAGAAGAATGTCATTCTGTACTTTGAGCAGTGCAGATTCAGTGCTGTGACGAGCTCGAAAACCTGACTGAAATTTTTCAAACAGGTTGTTGAGTTCTAGAAACGATTGAAGTTGAGTAAAAACAATCTTTTCCAGGACCTTTGATAGAAATGACAGATGTGAAACTGGTCTGAAATTAGAGAGAGCTGTAGGATCTAGGCCTGGTTTTTTGAGAAGAGGCCTGACCACGGCATGTTTGAAAGCAGATGGCACAAAACCTGAAGATAGACAGCTGTTAATGAATGACAAAACACAAGGACCAATTACATCAAAGGATTGTTTGAACATTTTAGAGGGAATGATGTCCAGAGAACAGTTAGTTGGTTTCATCTGCTGAACCACCTTGGTGAGGTTAGGCAGTGAAACCAGGTCGAACTGGTCAAAAACAGCTGTGGTTATTGCAGACGCACAAGACTGGATGGTGTTGGATGAACTGACAATGTTCTGTCTGATAGAGTCTATTTTGTTGACAAAATAGCTCTGAAAGTCATCGCAGGTAGACTGTGTGGCAGTTTTCAGAACATTGACAGATGGGTTGATGACAGACTGGAGTGTGCTGAAAAGCGTCCTCGGCCGGTTGGAGCTGGTGGAGATTAAATTGGAGAGGTACTGTGACTTGGCCTGTTTCACAGCATTATGATACTCACAGAGACAGTCTCTCAGTATTCCTTGAGATACATGAAGCCGGTCGCGCTTCCATTTTCGTTCTGCTTTTCTGCAACGTTGTCGAAGAGCTCGCGTCGTTTCGTTGAGCCATGGTAAAGGTTTGTTCTTTGAAGATGCCTGTTTGAGAGGAGCGATGGAGTCCAAGATCGTCGTGCAGGTGTGATGGAAGGAGCTGATGAAGTCCTCAACATCGTCTGCCTGTTATAAATGTGGGAGGGCTCCGTCACACAATTGGAAGGACTGCCCTGCCAAAGAGGCCGAATGCAGGAAATGTCACAAACGAGGACACTTTGCTGCCGTCTGCAGGTCTAAGCAACCTGTACACGAGATGACAGAGGAAAATGGACTGTATCAGGACACTCTGTACTTGGGAGAGGTGAAGTCAGACAGCAGTGGCTGGTACTCAGACATCAAATTAAATGGGGCAGTAGTTTCTTTTAAATTGGATACAGGGGCAGCAGTAACCGCCATTCCTACCACACTATACAGCTACAAAAGAGACGGCCCTCTGTTGCACACCCACAAAAAGCTGTATGGCCCAAATAATACCAGACTATCGGTAGTAGGTCAGATTCAAGGCAGCCTTGAAAGCAGGGATAAAAAGTCCACTCAGTCAGTGTTTGTCATTGATAGCTTGGCTAGACCACTGCTGGGTTTACCGGCAATTACAGAACTAAGTCTTGTGGAGCGAAGAGAGAAAATTGACACACTGGAGGAGACGGGGGACCCGGAGAGAAAATTCAAAAAGAAATTCCCAAAGGTGTTTACAGGATTAGGAAGACTGGAAGGTGACTATCGTATCCGACTGAGAGACGATGCTGTCCCCTATGCCCTTACAACCCCTCGCCGTGTGCCAATACCCTTAACTGAAAAAGTCAAGGAGGAAATAAAAAGAATGGAGGAGATGGGGGTCATCTCCAGGATAGAGAAGCCTACAGAGTGGTGTGCGGGGATAGTTGTAGTCCCAAAACCCAATGGCAAAATTAGACTCTGTGTCGACCTTACCAAGCTTAATGAAAGTGTGTGCAGAGAAAGACATATTTTGCCCTCCGTGGACCAGTCATTAGCACAGCTGAATGGTGCAAAGTATTTCACGAAATTGGATGCACGGAGTGGCTTTTGGCAGATCCCATTAGCACAAGAAAGTAGGGAATTCACAACATTCATTACTCCCTTTGGCCGCTTCTGCTTCAATGTGCTACCATTTGGGATAAATTCAGGCCCAGAACATTTTCAAAGACGCATGTCCCAGCTTTTGGCCGGCCTTGACGGTGTTATATGCCATGCAGATGATGTCCTTGTGTCGGGAAAGAATGAAGCAGAGCATGATGAACGGCTCACAGCTGTCCTGACACGACTCCAAGAGGCGGGACTAACACTAAATGAGAAATGCACCTTTGCACAATCGGAAGTTCTGTTTGTGGGACATAAAGTCAGTGCAGCAGGCATTGAACCAGACCCTGAGAAAATCAGAGCGATTACAGACATGCCTGTCCCACAGAACGCAGCAGATGTCAGGCGGTTTTTGGGGATGGTGACATATGTTGCAAAATTCCTCCCTTATTTTGCAGAGTGTACCAAACCACTCAGAGACCTGCTGGTGAAAGACAATGATTGGACCTGGGGTCATATGCAGCAGACAGCCTTCGACAAGCTCAAGAATGAGCTGGCATCACCAACAGTCTTGGCCCAATACAGACCACAAGCCAAGACAAAAGTGTCAGCGGATGCCTCGTCTTTTGGCCTGGGAGCAGTCTTAATGCAGAGGGAGGAAAGTATGCAGTGGCGTCCAGTTGCCTACATTTCCCGAAGCCTCTCCGAAACAGAGCAACGGTATGCCCAGGTTGAAAAGGAGGCACTAGCCGTTACCTGGGCCTGCGAGAGACTGAGTTCATACCTCATCGGAGTGCAGTTCACAATAGAAACTGACCACAAACCCCTCCTCGCACTATTAGGGACGAAAGCACTGGATGACTTACCTCCCAGGATTCAGCGATTCCGGCTGCGAATGCTTAGATTTGTATACAACATAGTACATGTACCTGGAAAAGCCCTCATCACAGCAGATGCACTATCCAGGGCCCCGATAAAGCGTCCACTGACAACAGAAGAAACACAGATGGAAGGAGAGGTAAA
>JBBPBX010095300.1:0-13226 GCA_038048925.1 Garcialebias charrua
CATGCACCGGTGGGGTTCGGTGGTCCCACACCCAGGGAGGGGGCACTAAGGTCTGGGTAAGGATTATCTGTGCGCACCGGGGGGTTTGGTGGTCCCACACCCAGGGAGGGGGCACTGAGACCTGGGTAAGGATTATCCGCGTGCACCGGTGGGGTTCGGTGGTCCCATACCCAGGGAGGGGGCACTAAGGTCTGGGTAAAGATTATCCGCATGCACCGAGGGGGGGGGGTTCAGTGGTCCCACACCTAGGGGAGGGGGCACTAAGGCCTGGGTAAGGATTATCCGCGCGCACCAGGGGGGTTCGGTGGTCCCACACCCAGGAAGGGTCACTATGGCCTGGGTAAGGATTATCCGTGCACACCGGTGGGGGGTTCGGTGGTCCCGCACCCAGGGAGGGGGCACTAAGGCCTGGGTAAGGATTATCCACGCACACCGGGGATCCTGGATGAAACTTACCCAGCTATTACCCAGATATTCAGTATCCTCTACGGGACCATCAATGTCTGACTAGTCTTCTATCTCCGAGTTTTCTCCATCAATTAACCCCAGCAATTCCATTACTTACAGAGAATAACACTCTGTGAAAAAAAATCATAAGCAAAATCAAATAAAAATCTATGTACATTTATTTCTAAAACATTTTAGCATAAAAATATTTTCTACAAAACCAATTCCCACAGTCCACATTTGTGGACATGGTCAACAAAATTAACAACACTAAGTCCCTCTGTCCACATATGTGTACATCATGTTTAGCGACATGCTAAATCCCTGCAGTTGCTAACTTTTGTAAAATTTAAACACAATAACAAACACTGAACACTTTTATAAATATTTGAACAAAAATCCACCATGAAACTTTATTCAATTTTTACCTGGCCGAGGTTTGGATTGGGAGCTGCCATGTGAACTTGTGGGTGTGTCGTCAGCCATCTTGGAACTAACCTGTAATGTGCTATGCACTTCTAAACCACTAAGTGGCAGTACAATGACCTCATATGAGGACACCAGGCCATGTGTAGAGCAATATTTAGTTGTTTTTTTTTTTAGTAATGTTGTTTAGACAGCCCAAAATGTGATGTCCACAAATGTGGATGACAGGTCCTAGGAGGGTATATATTCCAGGTATTCAAAGATTTGGTAATATCTGTGTCTAAAACTTTGACATTACAAATTGGAGTCAACCCTGTTTATTTGTGAAATATTTCAAGAACTACTGGACTATTTTTAACCATGAAAAGGTTGTGATTGTACATACCGGTACATCTCCAACTGTTTTAACTTACTTCAAGATACATTTTTAAAAGTTCAGGACAAAAACAACTGAACTTTGTTGGTAACAGATGATGTTTCGCTTCTCATCCGAGGAGATTTCTCAATTCTAAGAACAGAGTGTGGGATTTGAGTTATAAAGCTGAGGTAATCTAGACGCATGTGCAGATTGCCTTTTCACTCCTCACAATAAGGGTTTGTTAGGGTCTTTGTTAGTCTGACTACGTGAGTAGAAGTTGGTGAACAAACTGTACACTGGTAAAAAGTTCATGCTCCAAGGCTTTAGAGCAGCTAACAGTGAAATGTCAACCACCTTATCTATCCCGCAAGTTCACAGTTGTGTTCATAACAGTTGTTTGCATAGCCCCGGATGCTAATGCAAATGATGCTCTGCGGGAACTTCATGATCTTTTCAGCCCGCTACTGAGCAAACACCTGAGACTCTTTATGTATTGGCTGGAGACTTTAATCACATGAATTTAAAAGACTGCCTCCCAAGATTTTACCAGCATGTGGCCACACCAACATGTGGAAACAACATGCTGGACAATGTTTACACAAATATAAAAGATGCATACAAAGCAGAACCTGCTCCCACCTAGGACTATCTGATCACATCTCAATCTTCCTGGCTCTTGCTTACCTTCCCCGGCTGAGACGCTCCAGACCAGTACAAAAGAAAGTTAAATCTTGGATCCAGAATAGTGGCCACATACTAAAAGATTGTTTTGAATGAACAAACTGGGAGGTTTTCTGAGAAGCTGCTGAATATGGGGGAGCGCTAGACCTGAAGTAATACACATCCTCGGTTCTGGGGTACATAGTGGGGGAGTTGTGGCGCAGTGGTTAGAGACGGTGGGCCTGTGATCGGAAGATCGCCGGTTCAAGCCCCGGACCGACAACATCAAAAAATGTGGGTGGAAAAAGGTGAAACACCCACACCTGTCTCCACCCTCATTCGCTACATTCTGGGCCCCCGAGCAAGGCCCTTAAACCCTACCATCTACTCCCTGAACAGGTCTCTCTTGAAAATGTGTTCTTGTGGCTCAATGAGACTACCTGTATAAATAAAGGGTAAATAAATAAAAAAAGTAAATGGGCTGATGACGTCACCAAAACCAGATATGTTAAAAGCTACCCTAACAGGAAGCCTTGGCAGAGGTTCATACTCTGCTGTAAGCCAGGAACACTGCCTTCAAGTCTGGGAACTCACAGGAGCTGAGAATGACAGGTTGCTGGTATTAAGAGGGCCAAGGCTACATATGCACAGAGGAACCTGGAGGTTATGTACCATAACCAATGGTCCCTGAAGGAAGGGAACAAGGTACAACATATGACATATGGGAATTGCGCCCCCGCGCAGTTCACCTGAAGCAATAGAATCACACCTTTTAAGGCAAGTGACCGTCAACGTCACCAAGGGGCCCCGCCCCTGGTATAAGAGACGGTGACGTCTCACATTCGGTCTCAACATGCACTTTACTGAGCTTGGGCATTGGAGGGGCAAACATGTGTTGCACCTTGTTCCCTTCCTTCCGGGAACATTTGTTATGATGCATAACCTCCAGTTCCCTTATCAAGTAGTTCACTGCGGTGCAACATATGACATATGGGAACATACTACACACCTTGGAAATGCATGCTTATAGCCTCAATCAGTCAGGCGTTAACACATTTACTTCTCCTTGGTGGAGAGCACAGCCTGTGTGACGTCACAAGTTGTAACGTCCAGGCTGTAGTGTTTAATAAACGTGTTTGGAGATGCCCAGTTATCAGTTGCACATATTTCTGCTACTGAAACACCTTTAAATAGGGCCTAGGAAGTAGCTAGGCCTCGAGTTGAGTGAGCATGTACCCCACTGGGTACTTGCTGACCTTTGCTGCTGTATGCTCTAGAAATTACCTCTGTCACTCAGTGGGAGAGGTACTGTTTTGACAGAGCTCTGCCTGCTACCAGTTTAGCAAAGAATATGAACAGCTGGTTCGTTTTGCGCCAACTGCTGGTTCTCTCCATATAAGTGCTCAGGGCCCGCACAGGGCAGAACACCTTTAAATGCCTCTGTTCTGCACTCAGAAAAGGAGGAGGAGGAAAAGCAGAAAGTTCAAAGCCCAAACTTTTGTAATTTAAAGTTGAGACCTTTGGCACATATGCAGGGTTTGGACGCAGGGTGACCTTTGACCCATCCTGAGCAAACTGAGTGCACAGGTGATGGACTGACAGTGCATGCAGGTCACCCACACGCTTAGCCGAGCACAGAGCTAAGAGCAGTGCGGTCTTGTAGGATAGCAGGTCAATCTTAATACTCTGTAGTGGCTCGAATGGGGGCCCACAGAGGGCGTCCAGCACAAGTGACAGGTCCCACTGTGGGGCTGAAACTCTGCTTGGAGGCCTTTTTCTCAGCACGCCCTTCATGAACCGGATCATGAGAGGGTGTACATCGGGTGATTTGCCTCCCCATCCTTCATGGCACGCTGAAATAGCGGATAAAAATACCTTGATAGTTGAAAAGGAGTGGGCCTTCTCCAACAGGTCCTGCAGGAAGGTGAGAAGTTGTGCTAAATTACAGGAATATGGAGTAATATTCCTCTCTAGACACCAGATCGCAAAAACACGCCATTTACGTGCATAGTGTTTGTGTTGACTCTGCATGAGCACCCTGTATTGTGTTTATCACGTTACTGGGTAGGCCAGAGGCTAGCAGCCAGTCCCTTTCAGGGTTAGGGTTAGGGACTGGCTGCTAACTTCTGCAAACCAGGTCTTCTTTGGCTACCTTGGGGCCACCAGAATTAATGAGAGGGCCTCCCTGCGCACACGCTCCAGTGTCGCTTGAATTAAAGTGACAGGTGGGAACACGTAATACAGCTTCCATGCTAGCTACTCGTGTGCAAACGCGTTGAGTCCCAGGGGTGCGCATGCGTCCCGTATTGAATGGAACATAGCACGGTGGGCATTGTCCTTGCACGCGAAGAGATCGGCGTCTGCTTTCCCGTATCGTTTCCATATCTGGTCCACGATCCGTGGGTGAAGAACCGAACCACACATCTCGGCAAAATGGAGAGAATATTTCAGGTATGTGTTGCTACCGGGCAAGTTGTATTTATTCTGTCATGCCAACTAGTTTTAGCGATGTTACAGCAGAAACAGCTGATCAGTCACATGACGTGAATGTTCGCTACAGTCAGAACTGAGTCGGCAAATCTGTTTCCATTTCTCGTTTTGCGTATCAGCTCTGTTTCTATAAACCCAAAAACCACCTCAAGCGAGCGTATCAATTCTTTTGCGAATTAGAGGAAGTTAATTCGAATCGTGCCGTTTCCATTCACCATTTCTGATGCGATACTTCAAAATGCGCATCAAGAAACCTTGATGGAAACACGGTTTCTGTTGACGTGCGTGATCACGTACTTGTTGTCCGATCTTATCAAAACATGTTGACGTGTGATCAGACCCTTCCTGTAAAAGTGTTTGAGAGACAGGAACACAGCTTTCAGCTCCAGCTGATTGATGTGGAGCTGAGCCTCCTGCTGAGACAACACACCTCAGGTGTGTTGATTTTGGCAAAGACCCCCCACCCAGACTTTGAGGCGTCTGTCGTCACAAGGGTCCGAGATAACACTCTGCCCAATGGAACACCCCTGCTGAGTGTAGCAACACTTCTCCATGGCTGCAGGGCTTTCAGACAGTCTGCATCGACTCTGAACCCCCCCGTTTGTTAGGGGGGTGGGGGGGGGTTGAGCTGCTGCTGTCTGTGTGTCTAGATCTGAAACAGACACATTTTTAATAAGCCCTGATGAATTGCAACAATTCCTGCTGCCATGATGCCCAAAAGACGCTGGCAAAGCTTGAGTTTCACCGTCTTGTCCAGCTGGAAGCGTGCCAAGCAAAGCTGGAGGTCTGATATTCGCTTTTCTGAAAGGCTCGCTCTGTACAGAACAGAGTTCAGCCTCAATCCCAGGAAAACAATATCCTGGGATGGAGACAACTGACTTTTCTCTGAGTTTATCACAAACCCCATGGATTGTAGGTGTGACCTCACTCGATCAGTGTGTAACCTTGCTTGCTCCTTGGAGCTCGTCAAGATCAATAAGTCGTCCAGATAATCCATAACTCTGATGCCCTGGCTCCTCATGGGAGCTAGGGCAGCTTCCAGACACTTTGTAAACACCCTGGGGGGCGGTCGAGAGCCCGAAATGGAGGACTAAATATTCGTACGTTGCATTCTCGAATGCAAAACGCAGGAATTTTCTGTGGTTTGGCAGGATGCTGACATGAAATATGCATCTTTTAAGTCCACAGTGCAAAAGTAGTCCCCCGGACGTACAGAGTGGATCACCTGATGCAATGTTAACATTTTGAACTTGAACGATCTCAGTCGTCTGTTCAAAAGTCTTAAATCCAGGATGGGCATCAGGCCCCCCCGTTCTTTGGGATCACAAAGTATTTGCTGTAGTAGCCTTTGTTTACCTCCTGAGGAAGAACAGTCCTGACTGCTCCTTTTTGAAGTAGCAAGCATATTTCCTCTCTTAGGATGGGGGCGCGAGCTAAGCTTATTGTTGACGTAATCACCCCCGAGAAAGGGGGTGGACGTCTGAAGAATTGTAGTCTGTATCCGTGAACTACGGTACCCATGACCCATTGCGATGGGCTGCATGCTACCCAGGCTCTCGCGTGAGCGGTGAGCCTGGAGTGCATGTTTACTCGAGACTTCATTTGAGTCAGGAGAGGTGAGGGTGTGTGAGTGGCCCTTTCCTCTCTGCTCAAGTGCGGGCTTGTTTGTCCCACCATTGGGGGCAAGGGGTCTGACTGTGACAGATCATCCTCTGCCCCCTCCCTCCCCTGTGCAGGCTCATTGGGCCCTTCGACAGGTAGAGTCTTATCAGAGGGGCGTTGGCCAATAGTGTGAGATGGCTCCCCACGCTCTTTATTGACTCTGTTTGCATAAAATTGGTGGGGATTTCCCTTTAATGCTGAGTCGTGGCACAGAACATTTTGTGCAGTCTGAGACTTTATTGTCGTGTGCAAACAAAAATTTTTCTTTGTTACACAAACATTTGAGTGTTTTGTGTGTTTAAACGTTCTGAACCAGTTAATCTGGGTTTCTTTAACACAGATACTGGCGGTAAAAGTTTGGCCTTTCTTTTCCCGATGGGTGAAAGTGCCTGTAATGGTGCAGGAACAGCTCTGGATCAGCCTGACTTCTGCTTTCTCTCTCGCACCGTTGACGAAGTTCTGGGGTTGCCCGTCTGGCGTGGGACAAACCTCTGTTTCGACCAAGCCTGGCCTGTCTAAGGAGTGTGTCCCTGCTACTCTGATGCAGGTTTTGGTCATTGCTCGACCTCAAGTGTCGGCCACTTTTGAACTGGACGTCGTGTGAGAGAGTGGTGGCGTTGCTGTGAGCCTCTTTGGCTACTCGAATCTCTGGCTTATGAGAAATGTTTTCTGGGCATTCCTTCACGTAGGGCCTCCTCTTGTTTTCTCCTCTGATCACATCTGCTCTGGATCCTCTCCAGGGCCCAGCCGAACAGGCCTGATGGCTCTATGGTATGGTGGAGGAACGAGGAACGCTGGCTCTCAGGGAGATCAGTTAGTGTGAGCCATAAATGGCATTGTGCAATCACCGTTTCAGCCATACACTTCCCTTGGGCGATGGCTGCTGTCCGGGTGAGGCGGAGGATGAAGTCTGCTGCTCTGCGAGCTTCGTCCAAGATCTCAGCTGCCTTTTTCTTTGACGTGGTCTGCTGTAGCTCCTGTAGCTTCTCGGCCTGATAGGCCTACAGCATGGAGGCGGTGTTGAGGACGCGAGCCATGAGGCCTTGAGCGCGGTAGCTCTTTTCAAGTTGAAGAGCTGACATACGACATGGCTTGCTGGGTAGCGTGGGCTTCGAGCTCGATGTCTTTGGGGCCAAGTGTACGGCCAAAATCTCGTCCATCTGCGGGATGTGGGCCAGACCCGCTGACTCCATGCCCTCGATGTCGAGGAACTGGGAGAGTGGCAGTGTCAAGGGCGTTCTCGGTTCTGTCCATGAGCATGTTAGCTCCGTCAGAAAGTCAGGAAAGACAGGCATCCTGTGTCTCACAGCGGCCTGTTGCTTGCCAAAAAAGTAGTTTCCTGCCAACCTCGTTAACTGTTGTCGAGGTGGGGGTTCTGGCCAAGTTACCTTCAACGCCTCTGCAACTCTTCGGCACAGCTCAAACAAAGCAGGAGTGGACCCATCTGACTCCGCTTGTTCTGCCGTGGTTCCCTGGGAGAAGCCTTCTGTGTCTCCCTCCTCCTCGTTGTCCGCCTCGTTGTCCGTTATCTCACCGGAGGCTGTCAGCGACAGCTCGTCGGCTTGCATCATGTCTCTCGTGTCGAAGTCATTCCTTGTGTCCCCGTCGGGGTTCTGAAGATCCATACTGTCGCCCCAGCTTAGCGCCCCGCTGTCCTCCATCTCGTCCGCTTCCAGCTCCGGTGTAGGCGTGAGAGTCTCTGAGAGGAGCGGGTCCCTTGCCGTGGTGGAACTGCCCATGGCCTTGGCTACGAAGTCCATGCATCTCCGTCGAATTGTCTCGTGCAGCTGGCTGCAGTGAGAGCACGACTCAGGGGATTCCAAAGCTGTCTTGGCGTGGACCATTCCTGGCATATCGGGCAGGCACCGTGTTTGTCCGACGATGAAATGAAGTAGCCACATGCGCTGGGGCAAGGCCGAGAAGCAGGGATCGCTGGTCTGCTGCTTGCCTTGTTGGAGTTCTTCAATTTCCTTTTGCCTTTCTCAGGAGCCATGATCGAGAAAAGGCATCGAGTTGAAGCCAGTTAGCGAAGGCTAAACAGGGTTCGTCGAGTGGAAACTAGTTAGTGAAAGCTAAACAGGGTTCAAAGAATTCTTCTCGCTGTGTTGTTCATGTGGGCTAGCCGTTAGCTTTGTTAGCTAACAGGTAGGCGCGTGGCGCGGTTAGTGAAGGAAACATGAGGGAGCCACCATATTGTGTCTTTAAACACATACGGTGCCACCCAGATGTAAAGGATTTTAGCAGGGGTCAGTATTAAGCTGACCTCTTTATCCTTAATTAATTTACTTATTCAGATTGAATAGTAATTTCACGGATTCTTTTCTTTTTCAGTTTACCCAATATTTCTGTGATCTTTATGATGGATAAATAAATAAAGCCATAGAGTGACAATGGACACGTTAACTTAGTTGGTATGCCAAAGACACTACCATTTATTTAGAATAAATCAACTAAATTAACACCATTACACTTGATTGACATGATTTCACTTTCTTTCAATTTAATACATCAGCACATTTAAATTGTAACACAACAGACATAAATATAGGATGTTAACATATTTAGTCTGAGGCTCTTAGCTTAAATAGTTTCCAGCTTAGAAATGGAGATGGAGAAGTTTAAGAAGGAGAGGTTAAAGGAAATTGTCTTGAGCATGTTACCAGAAGTGACACTTCCCATCCGACTTCTGCTAAAATCCAGGTACGTTTGTAAACAGCTCTTTACCTTCGACGACGAGTCTGATAAAGAGATGACACCAGCCTTTCAGATGCACAGAGTCCTTCAGGCCCAGCACGTCCGAGCTGGTTCTCGTTTACGTTTTCAACGTCTCCTGGTTTCGCGTTGGTCATCAGAAAATGCGTCAGCTCCTGGCCTCTGACTTCAAGATAACTATTCCAGGAAGGAATAAACAAAGTTTTGAGCTTACGCTCGTTCTAAGTGGACTCATAACAGCATGTTATTAGTCCTTAACTGGATGACGTGTCCTTAGCGTGTGACTAAACGTCCATCCAGCTCTTTGGGAAAAGTTCACATCTCTTGAAGTTCTCCCAGCAGACTTCAAAGCGTTCAGGGAAGCAAACGCTTTTACTCAAAAATGTTGAGATTAGAACACACTTTCCTCATTGGTCCGTGGGCCAAGAGGAGTGTGAAAACGTGAAGTGAAAACTCAAGGTTGACAGCAAGTCTGCTTAGATAACAAAGAGGAATGTTTTGGAAAAGTGTCTGAAAGAGAGGAGACATCTCGACGCTAACGAGAATTTTAGCTGAACTCAACAAAAACAACTCCTGAGCAAGTCAATTTGACACCTTATTCAACTTTGTCATAGATATTTTGAGTAGACACTTTCATTTGGTCAAGTAACACAGTAATACTCCATATTAAAAGAATAACAGCATATAACATATATCATGAAAATGACAAAAGTTATTCTTTTGATTACATTAGAATAAAATCAAAGATAGAAATAGTCTCTTTTGGTGACTATGTTCTCAGATTACAACTAATGGAATAATTTGTAGTAAACGTCTTGCTTTACTGAGAGGTCAGTAAAGGTCATCTCTGGAACAGTTCAAAAATACACAGGTGCATCAGAGTGGACACGGTCATGCCCACTACATTAGCGCCCTGCTAAACTGGGCGACAAAACAGCAGAGATGGACGTCTAGCCGATGCTAAAAAACATTGTCGACACTTAGTTAGCATTCGCTAAACAAAGTGCTTGTAGGGAAGTCTTCAGTGACGCCCTCGGTAGGGAGCGCGCTCACCTCCTGGTTGGACGGTTCAGTCACTCGAGACGGTGTCCTGCGAAGTTCAGCTGTGAAGTGAGGTGAAGGGCAAAAAGAGACCAAACGTGAGGCGTCACCGTCTCTTATACCAGAGGGGCGGGGCCCCCTGGTGACGTCGATGCTCACTTGCCTTAAAATGCGGGATTGTATTGCTTCAGTTGAACCGTGCGGGGGCGCAATTTCCATATGTCGTATGTTGCACCGCAGTGAACTGACTGATAAGGGAACAGGGTCAATTCACCTCACAAGACTCATGGAGTGTGTGGAGGGCCATTAAGTGCATAACAGATTATAAAAGCAGAAGTGAACAATGCACTAGAGACCCATCACTGCCTGATGCCCTCAACAGGTTCTACACATGCTTTGGAGGCCTGAACAAACCACTCAGCACCAGACTCACCTCACCACCGGAAGAAAAGCTTCTCAGCGTGACCTCAGCCTAAGTAATGAGTACTTTCAGGAGGATTAACCCTCACAAAGCAACTGGCCCAGACAACATCCCCAGGAAAGTGTTGAAAGAATGTGCCGATCAGCTCTGCGATGTGCTGGCCGACATCTTTAACACCTCACTTGCCCTGGAGACCGCTCCCACCTTCCTGAAGACTGTCACCATCATCCCAGTCCCAAAAAGCTCTACACTGACTGGTCTGAATGACTATCGGCCAGTAGTCCTCACCCCAATAGTCGCTAAATGCTTTAAAAAACTGGTCATCGTGACCCACATCAAAGCAACCATCAACATCAATGAGACCCTCACAAGTATGCATACCACAAGAATCGATCAACAAAGGATGTAATCTTCTCTCTGATCCACACTGCTCTCACCCACCTGGAACAGAAGGATTCCTACATCTGTATGCTCTTTGTGGACTTCACATCTGCCTTCAATACCATCATCCCCCAAACCCTGATGGACAACATACTCACACTAGGACTAAAGGCCCCAATATAGCTCTGCGTTCGGCCGAACGCTGCTCGACGCTGTTCAAACGCAGAGGCACAAGCGTTTGAACGCAGGCACGAATGCGCCAAGCTCAATTTTTACGACCGCAAATGCAAACGCGTTGTCTCACAATAAACTACCCAGCACCGTACTGTTTTGTATGCGACACAAATATATTAAATTCCCCTTCTTCATCCCTGATCTGGCCTTTTCTTTTGTTTTTTTTGCCAAAAGTCAAGTGATCGCTTCCTCCTCCGCTGACTCCATGACTGAAATGATGAGGAAATGAATGAATTTGTCACGAGCGAATTAAACTCGGGTCCAACGTGGCTGCGCGAGGTTCTGCAGATTTCCTGGTGTGCTGGACCAGCGCTCCCTGTTTTTATTTTATTTTTTAGAACTTTTTTATTAACATATAAACACAGAACACCGCTGCGGCTGGCCAGGCTCGTGCCTTTTTTTTCCCCACCCGACCTGTCAATCAATTCAGTAGGCGTGTCAGCAAATGACCAATCAGCGACCTCAATTTGTCCCGTAGGTAAACGCTCTGCCCTGCTGCTGCTCAAATGACGTCAAGAATTTGGAGCGAAAACGCGAGCATTAACGCAAGAACGAACGCAGAGCTATACTGTGAACTGCCTGCGCACAGAACACGCACATAGAGCGGCGTTCGGCCGAACGCAGTGCTATACTGGGGCCTCAAGCCCCTCCATTTGCAACTGGGTCTTATACTTCTTAATGCATAACAAACAATCTAAAAAAACTTAAGTCTGGTCCTCTGGACATTCAAAACACAAAACAAAAACAAAAAAATAATGTTGAAACGTTTCGTCTTTCATCCGAAAGACTTCTTCAGTTTATTATTATAACTGCCTGGATTATTGAGCATGCATCAGGACATAACAAACAGTGACGAGCCCAGCTACAGGCAGGAGATGGAACACCTGGAGAGCTGGTGCAAGGAGAATAACCTTCACATCAATGTGAAGAAGACAAAGGAGATGATCGTGTCTCCAGCTACAAGTACTTGGGTGTACCTACACCTGAATGATAACCTCAGCTGGAGCAACAACACCACCAGCCTGATCAAGAAAACTCATCAGAGACTCTACTTCCTCAGGAGCTGAGACGAGCTGGTCTGAGCAGCTCAGTCCTCACCTCCTTCTACAGGTGTGCAGTGGAGAGCATCCTGTGCTCCAGCATCAACGTGTGGCATGGAGGCTGCACAGTTGCAGAGAGGAAAGCTCTACAGAGAGTGGTGAAGGCTGCACAGAAGATGTTGGAGTCAGTCTCCCCACCATCACAGACATCTACACCTCCAGATGCAGGAAGAGAGCCACCTGCATCATGAAGGACCCCACTCACCCAGCACACACACTTTTTGCCCTGCTCCCCTCAGGAAGGAGGTTGAGGAGCATTAAGTGTAGAACCACTAGACTGAGGAACAGCTTCTACCCTGAGGCTGTTAGACTCATGAATCTCTAACCAGAAAATCACAGTGAAAACAATCACTTCATCTTGCTGCTGATCTGTTTCATGTTGCTGCTGATCCGTTTCATGTTGCTGCTGATCTGTTTCATGTTGCTGTGTTCATGCATGCTCATCTGCTCACACAGACTCATGTTCGTGCTGCTATTTGGTGTACAGTATTGTTGTAATAAAATAGGCAAAGAGGTCAGTTTGCTGACTTACCTATATTTTAGATGTAAATTGAGCAGGGTTTGACTGACACAAATTATCATCATAATTCACGGGTTCTCATCTTTCTCAGATCATTAATAATTATTCTGTGACTCAGTGATGAGATGTAACTTACAGGAAACGTTATGTTTTACCTACCAAAGGTAGAATCATTTAATAACAAATCATTAAATTACATCACAACATATTTACAGATTGGATCGATCAGATTTCTTATAACTAACTGTAGATAGACTTAAAATTAAAACAACAGAACACAAGTAATAGCTGGCATATTTACTTATTCTGCAGGCACATTTAACTTAAGGTTTACTGGCAAAAGTAGGGAGAGTTTGAGAGTAGAAGGAAGATGAAAAATGGAAGTTTATCTTGAGTGTATAATCAGAGATGACACTTTCCATCAGACTTTGGCTAATACTCCAGGTACGTTTGTAAACAGCAGACTCATTACCTTATGACGACCAGTCTGGTAAAGAGATGGCACCAGCCTTTCTGCATACAGAGTCCTTGCAGAGTCCTTGTACGTCCGAACTGGTTATTTGTTTACTTTTCAACATCTCCTGTCATCCACTTGGATCTTCAGAAATAGTGGCACTTAAATGGTTTGGTTTCAAGATAAATTATTCCAGTAAGGAGATTCATTCACAGCCTGGAGCCGTGACACTCGGTTCAGGATTCAATGCAGCTTGCTGTAACCCTTCGCTGACCGGACGGGGTCTTTGACTCAGTGTCTCACCGTCCAACAGCTTGGAG